>JALLPC010000385.1:0-13699 GCA_036940045.1 Stephanocyclus meneghinianus | reverse complement strand
CGAAACGGCTCAGGTCACTATCTTAAGATAGCCGTGGTGCGACCTTCGCGCACCGAAGCCATCGATATCCAACCCCTCCGACACGAGGTACGCTAACAAATTTTTGATCGCGAGCGTCAATTTTTAACTTTCGCGTCAGCGATACGTTTTTTTTGTGCGATCGACGATCTCTCCAAAAATCATCTTCGCGATCGACGAATTCCTTCGGTTTCGCGATCGACGAGCTCTCCAAAAATTTATCCCGCGATCGGCCAATTAAGCGATCATCTTCGAGCGATCGACTTCTGCGATCGGGGATTCCTACGAGTCGGATTAATTTTGCGATCGAGAATTCTCGCGAAATAATTGAAAGCAAGACTTTCAAGAAATAAGAAGAGAGAGAAAAAATTTAAAAATAAATAAAAAAAAATTCTTTTTCGAACTAACCTCCACAGGGCACCCAAGACCTTTTTCAAGGCCTTGTTTTATAATACACCACTGGGAGAGGCAATTAAAAGGATGTCGACCAGCAAATCAAGCCCAGAAGGACTCAAGCCGCAGGAGTGTGAACGGAGTTCAGGAAGGTCCAAGCCACCCATCTCCTACATTCCCACTGCCATGGACACCACGAAGGTAATCAACAAAATCAAGGTCTCCAACAAAATGACCAACCTTTTGTGAGAAATATTGTGAGTTGATGCAAAAATATACTAAGAATTGGGAATCACACACTACCTCACCTTGAGCTCATCACCCCAGCTGGCAAATGCGTGGCAAAGGGTTTGTGGAAGTAGCAGCTCCAGATCGTGTCCGTAAGCTGGGATTTTTGTGTTTGCATTGGGTGTTAACTTTTAATAAAAAATATTATGAGCTTTCTCAAAACAAAGTGAAAAATTGAAAAGCGACACTATCTCACCTTTCAAATGCACCCTCTGCTGGCTATTGTTGTTTTCTTGGAGAGGTTGAAGGTTGTTGGTCCAGATTCAGTCTTGGAGCTGAAGTTTCATCGTGGGCGCATACAAAGCTGAGTTGTTTGTCAAAAATAATGTGAGCAAATGCAAAACACAATTCTCTTTACCTCATTCTTGCCGCAGTAGAGGATGATTGCAGTGGCGGGTCATGATTTTTCTGGGAGAGGGGATCGCCTTTTTGCCGTGAAGGGGTGAACCATCTGAGTTGCAAAATTGGCAATTTGCATCAAGAAAACACAAGACAGCATTGCAAATAACGGGAAGGGGGAACTATCTCATCTTTTTCCCACTGCCCCTGCCGGCAATTGTGTTTATGTGGAGTGAGTGGAGATGTCAGCTTCGGGGGCTTGATTAAGGGCAGCAACAGCAGTGATGAGAGCAACAAAAGAAATGGCAGTGACAGCAGCAACGGGAGCAACAAAATCAACAACAGGGGGCAACAGCAGCAGCAACAACAGCAACAGCAGCAACGACAGTAATGGCAGCAACGTCAGTGATGGCAGCAACAGCAGCGATGCCAGCGAGCGACCACAGCAACAGCAGTGATTGCAGCGATGGCAGTGAGGCAGCAACAAAAGAATCAGTCCAATTTGCAGGGGGGTGAATATATGGGAGGGTCAAAAATCCCAGGGCAGTCACTTCTTGATGAAGTTTTGAAAATAGGTGGTAGACAGCAGCCAACTCCAAGGGGCAACAGGGGTCATTGATGTTCAAGGTCATCTATGATATGCACGAGAATTTATATTTTGTACGAGGGCAGGCATCCAACCTCAATTATTTGTTTACAACCGCAAAAAATAATATCACTAGAAAATAACATGGGGACACAAAAAAGATATGCAAAAATATTTTCAGAATAAGGTAGGAATCCTGCCCCAATTAAAGTTCAGCCGCGTAGAAAATGGCTTGTATCCTGCCCAATTCTGGACTTTGTCCATTGATTGAAATTGACAAAAATTCGACATTTCAAAATCCCTTCACCCAGACCCACAATCCCCCCGAAGCAACGTCCACGCCGATCGAACTCAAAAACCTCCACCGGAACCATGGCCCAATCCATGTCATACAACCCCTCCGCCGGCCTCTCGGGCATGCTCAAAAAAGGGCACACTTCCTACTCGGGAATAACGGACGCCACCCTCCGCAACGTCGAAGCCTGCCGCGAAATCTCCACCGTCACCCGCACTTCCCTCGGACCCAACGGAATGAACAAACTCGTCGTCAACCACCTCGGAAAAATCATCGTCACCTCCGACTGCGCCACGATCGTCAAGGAACTTGAAATCGAGCATCCCGCCGCGAAAATGCTGCAGCTTGCGGCCGAGGCGCAGGATTTCGAATGCGGCGACGGGACCAATCTCGTGGTATCCTTCGCGGGAGAATTGTTGTCGCAGACGGAAGATTTGGTGAGGATGGGATTGCATCCCGCCGATGTGGTGAGTGGGTATGCCGCGGCGGGAGAGAAGTTGATGGAGTGTTTGGAGGAGATGACGCAGCTTTGTGACGGGGGGATGGGAGACGGACGCAAAAAAGAGAACTTGGAACGAGTCATTCGACCGGTCTTGGCGGCCAAGCAGCTGGGGTCGGAGGATATACTCGCACCCTTGGTGGCCGAGGCGTGTTTGGGCACCATGTCGTCGTCGGCGGCGGCATCCGTCAATGCGGAATCGGTACGCGTTGCCAAGATTCTCGGGGGGTCCATCGGCCAATCCCACGTCATTCACGGATTCGTCGCGCTCCGGGGGTTGGAGACCACGCTTACCTCGTGCGAAAATGCAAAGATCGCGGTGTATGCATGCGGGATGGAGGCATCGGCCACCGAAGCCAAGGGGACGGTGCTCATGAAGAATGCCGACGATTTGAAAAATTACAACAAGTCCGAGGAGAAAAAGATGGAAGAAATCATTAAATCGATTGCCGATTCGGGAGTCAATGTCGTTGTTTCGGGAGGATCCGTTTCGGAAATGGCCATGCATTTTATCGAAAGGTACGGGATGCTTTGTCTCAAAATCGGATCCAAGTGGGAATTGCGTCGGTTGTGCGTTGCCACCGGCTCCACGGCCATGGTGAGATTGGGTGCGCCCACTCCCGACGAGATGGGGTGGTGCGATTCCGTCAAACAGATGGAGGTGGGGGGAAAACCCGTCACGGTATTTCGTCAAAAGGGCGAGGGAGGGAAGAATAGCAAACTTTCTACCATCGTGTTGAGAGCAAGTACCTCGTCCGTTTTGGCCGATTTGGAGAGGGCCATCGACGACGGAGTTCATGCGGCCAGAACGGCGTGCAAGGATGGACGATTGGTGCCCGGGGCGGGAGCCACCGAGATGGAGATGAGTCTGAGAATTGCCGCGTTTGCGGATACGTGTCCGGGGTTGGATCAGTATGCCATTCGAGCGTTTGGGAAGGCGTTGGAGGTCGTCCCAAGGACTTTGGCGGAGAATGCGGGCTTGGATCAGGGGAAGGTGTTGGCGGCGTTGGGTGCGGCGCATGCGAGTGGGAAGAAACTTGCTGGGGTAGATATTGATGCCATGGGTAAATCTGATGCGACGGGGGTCGAGGAAGAGACGAAGGTGGTGGATTTGTTTGCTACCAAGGCTACGGCTTTTAGACTTGCGATTGATGCAGCCTTGACGGTTTTGAGGGTGGATCAGATTATTATGAGTAAACAGGCTGGTGGGGGAAGAGGAGCGTCGGCGGCGGATCAAATGGCCGGGATGTAAGAAACTCCAGGCTTTTCCGTTTTGACTTTTCAAGGTGATGGTTGATGATCCACTACGTTTCCGAGAATGGATCCACTGAGTGCCAATGATGGCTTGCTTGCGTGCATCCATGTTTCATCTCCTACACAATAGAGTTCGGTCTCATTAGAATACAACTAATTCATAGAATAGTACCTGTCGAAAAATCATAGTAAAGTGCTAGCATTGAACCTAAATTTTCTCAATGCAGTCATGCATTTTTCCTAGAGCAATAAAAAATGACAACATGATCACGAATTCTACTCGCCACCGGTAGCGCCTCTTGCGAATCCACCAACAACATTGGCAGCAGCCATGCCTACTACATCCATTTTATACCCTCCTTCCTGAACAAACACAGTGGGTATATTCTTACCCATCATGCATTTACCCATGAGTAGACCCATTTGATAATAATCATTTCCACTCAGTTTGAATCCTGCCCTGTTCACGGCAACTGAATCCTGCATCAAAGAAGAGAAACGTTGAATAAACGAGATCAGCTTCAAGCTATCAACTCCAAACACTTGCATATTTTCAATCAAAAACGTACGCCATCATATGTATCCAACCCAAGCGAAACAACCAACCCAGCCACATCAAACTCTGCAATAGCCTTCATCGCCTTTTCCAATGCCTCCTTATAAGCCCCTTTCCACGTGGCACCGGGAGCCAAAGGGATATGCAACGTCGTTCCCTTTCCTTCCCCCGCTCCAATTTGATCGGCATACCCCTGATTAAACGGATACTCAATGGCAGGATCGCAGTGGATAGATGTAAAAAAGACCGATGGATCCGAGTAGAATATGGACGCGGTGCCATTCCCGCAGTGATAGTCCACATCAATTATGGCCACACGACATTTTTCCTTCTCGTTGTTGCCGCTACTCGAATCGTCGCCGTCCCTCTGACCTCCCCAATAATCACTCTCCATTTCTCCATCCTCCCCAACGATACACCTCCCCGTCTCCACCCGGCGCTGCATCAACCTTGCGCACAACGCCGCATTATTCAAATAACAATACCCCCCGAAATTGTCTCCGTTGGCATGATGTCCCGGATGAGTCGTAACGGCATACGCCACGCCGCCCTCTCGAAACGCGCATCGGACGGCGTGACAAACGATCGCGGCGTCTTCTCGCAATTCCCGCTCGAGCGATCCCACGACGGGCGTCATGTTGTCCGTGCAGTAATACCCCATGGCGCCCATGACGTTGTCGGAGGGTCTTTCGTTGGGACATTTTCGGAAGGGGGAGTGGCAGGGTATCAGGGGCGGGATGGGTTCTTGTTGGGTGTAGGTCCAGTGAGGATGACAGCATTCTTGGTAATGGCCGGACGTTTCGCCGAGGGTTTTCCATTGGGACCAGGCCGTGGAGAGGAAACGGATCATGTCGATGCGGTGGACGCAGGAGTAGAGGTCGAGGAGGTCGCGGGAGGGAGCGGGCGGGACGTGGAAGGAGGCGGCGGCGGGGTGGGAGGAGGCGAGGGAGGAGAGGATCAAGTCGCGGCGGAGACGGGGTTTGTTGTGTCTGTCGAAGGCGTCGTTTCCTGTGGGGTCGTGCGGTGATGTTTGGGAGGGGAGGGCGGTGGAAACTACTTGGATGGAAAGGGATTTAATCTCTTTGGTTGATTCTGTCATGGTTGACAGGTAGCTGGGTTTGCGGAAGGGAGGTTGGAAGTTGGAAGATTTTATTTTGATGAGCGTCAAAAAATATTGATTTTGTGCATTATATTTCAAGAGAAGGCAAAACCTGGATTTGGAAGTGTCATTAGTAGTAACGTATTTGATATCTTTTGTTTAACACAGATTTTTTATCACTGAATTGATTTATCAAATACAAATTTCGGAGAAATTTGTATTTGTTGTAGATACCAATTACAATACCCCTCAAATCAACTGTTCGTATCCGGTTCCCGTAGGTTCCCATACTGCATCCATATATTATGCACATTCATCCGACATTCCTAACAAACCCATCCTAAACCAATGAAAGCGGTCCTGGTCCATTCACCTGGCGGCCTCGAAGCCCTCCGCTACACCCCCCACCACCCCATCCCCCCCTGCCCACGCGGCCACATCCTAATCCGCAACGAATACGCCGGACTCAACTTCATCGACACCTACCACCGAAGCGGACTCTACCCCCGCGAAACTCCCTTCGTCCTCGGTCAAGAAGGAGGGGGCGTCGTCGCCTCCCTCCCCGAAAACGACGACTCCGTCGCGCGATGGGGATGGAAGACGGGCGATCGAGTCGTTTACGGTTCCTTCGGATCCTACGCCGAATTCACCGCCGTGCCGATGGACAGGGCGATCCCGGTCCCGGAAGATATCGAGATGGAGACGGCCGTGGCGTGCGTCACGCAGGGTTTGACGGCGCATTACCTGTCTTCGTCGGTGGGCGATGGGTTGGTCCGAACGGGGGATTGGGTGTTGGTTTATGCCGTGGGGGGAGGGACGGGACAGTGGACGGCGCAAATGTGTAAACTTCGGGGGTTTAGAGTCATCGGTACCGCGTCGCGAGGCAAGGCTCCGGACGTAACGAATGTGTGCGATGAATTGATCGTTTTGGAAAATGTGAAGTCCAAGTCCTATGCCGATTATACTTCGGTGGATATCGTTTCTAGGGTGAGAGAAATCACAAATGGACACGGATGCAAATTGATCATCGACGGGGTTGGAAAGGCGACGTATGAAATATCGTTAAATTGTCTGGCAACGCGTGGACTCTTCGTTTCTTTTGGCAATGCATCGGGCGCTGTACCTCCCTTTCCTGTTTTGCGCCTATTGCCGCAAAGTGCGTATGTTACGAGGCCCAAGCTCAATGATTACGTGCGTACGAGAGAGGAGTTGATGGAGAGAGCCGACGAGGTTTTTGGTTGGGTGAGGGAGGGAAAGTTGAAGATTAGGGTGGATAGAGTATTTGCGTTGGAGGATGTGAAGGATGGGCATGAGTATTTGGAGAATGGAGGTGGTAATGGCAAGATACTCTTTAAAATAGAATGAAATGAGGAATTGAGGCACGAGAGTGGAATCAAAATCGACTCAAATTTGAAAGTACTAGAAACGATAATATAATGTACGACGCGTAGAACTTTGCATATGAATTAAGTCTCCGAAAAAGAGCACGAATCTTGTTTTCATGTTCAACTGTTGTCAATCCCAACTACTGTCTTCCTCTGGCTCCTCAAAGTCAACACGTTTATCATAAACATACTCTTCATCGCCTGGTAATATTCGAAGTTTTTCATATACCTCATTCATTTCATTCTTCGCCAATTGTAAATCTTCCTCAGATGCTTTGTTCAAGTCTCCAAATCCATTGAGCTTCTCTCTTTCTCGAATTGATACTATTTGTGCTTCTAGCATGTTCTCGTCTTGTGAATCCTCATTCGCCTCGTCTTCCGTGATTGATGATGATGGGCTGAGGCTCGTATTGATCATATTAGGGACACCATTACGACATTGAAACGTCGGCAGGGCTCGAAGGGAGCCAACAGAAAACGTCCCTGTTCCGTCAGATCTGTTCAATTGTACTTGTTCATCGGCACTCCTTTCGATCGGCCCAGTTTGGACGGAATTGTCAATCAGCATTGGGTTAACCAAGAGTAACTTTTTAATCAAATTTTCAATCTTTGATGGTGGAACCTGGAGCAGTTCGCTGTAGCTCCCCGTGAGAGCGTTGGTTATCGCTTCGGAGACTTCTGAGATTCGCTTCGCTGCCGCAGCTGCCGCAACATTTTTACGACCTCTGACCTCGAATCTCAAGTCTGCGACGAACTCACTCATGTCGGGTTGAATGAATGTTCTCGTTGACAAATTGATATTCTTGTGGTACTTGAGTTTTCTCCCTCCTTTCGTGTATTCAAACTTGAACATCGGAGGTTGGTAAGTTATAGCCACTCTGGACACAGTCACCTTGTTCATGCTATTCATGTTTTGTTGTCACAACCTTGCAAGCGCGGCGCATTTGCTTGGATTTACTGGAAGGAACTTCCAACCGAAGAATCGGATGCTGACATACCGGATCTCAACACCAGTGATGCAGAGATAATTGAAACATCTCTATGATGTGTCCTATTGCCAAACAAGTGGATTGTCTCGAATGCAGAAAGCTCGGACTCGCAATTATTTCAAATCAAGGCAAAACTGGCCGAAAAAGGTTTTCGGCCTTTTGGATCCATATCCGATTGCAACTTTCGATACAATACATAAAGAGCACCATGGGAAAGCCCGGTGCAAAAAAAGCATTGGTGACGCACGATCCAGGATGCGATCCCAAAATTCTATACAATAACTACCTTCAATCATGCAAATACATTGGAATAGACCCGTCTCCATCAGTCAAGTGGGCACTGACAAACGAAGACAACCCAAATAGATGTGAGAAGTTGACGAGATATTACTTGTATGTACTGGTTTATTATGATGCGCTCTGTCACTTGATCTTACTTTACGGTGTTTTACCTAGGTGTACAGATCTTGATCATAGGAGAAGAAAATGATGCATTAGGTCCCGATGGTTGCAGAGCCCTGGTTAACGCAATGATTGGAAAAATAGATGACTCGGGCACGATCAAGAATCCGTTCACTGCCACGAGAGATTTAAGAATCATGCGTTCGAGGATAAAGGATAGTGGCGCCGTAGCAATTTCTACAATGCTTGTTGCTACTGCACGAAGGAAGAGCGTTAATACAGCACATAAGGGAGGCAGCCTCGATCAGCCTGTGTGGAAAATAGAGTACCTGGAACTGATGGACAACGATATCGGACGAGATGGAGCAATGGCACTCGGACGGTCACTGTCTGTAGGAATGAATACAACTTTGAGCTCCTTGGTTTTGGATTTCAATAGAACTCTATTATCGGACGGCGTCGCAGCACTATGTAGAGGTCTCGCAACTAACTCGACTCTGAAGAAGCTTTCGTTGAAGCATTGCGGTATTGATGAAAAGGGCGGCGGCCCGATAGCAAAAATGTTACTTTTCAAAAGACTTGGGTTGATCTCACTTGATTTGACAGGTAATTGCTTGGGAGCGGTCGGACTGGCTGATATATGTGTTGGACTATTAGATAACTCAAGTCTCAAAACGCTCAGACTTGCAGAAAATTCCATTGGTCACGCCGAAGAGGACATGAAATCACTCAAGATTTTTGCTGACGTTTTATCGAAAAATAAGTCATTGATTGCTGTTGACTTGCTTCACAACAGAATTGGCTCGGCGGGAGGTTCTATACTGCTTCCTTCTGTCCAAGGCAGTGCGCAGATTACTGAATTCAAGGTTGATTCGAATATGGATGATGAGATATATTATTCATTGTATAAAATGAGTATTTCCGAAAAACCTGTCAAGAAGAAGAAAAGTTCAAAGAAGCAGAGGTAGCAATTTAATGTTGCTTGAACTGATGGTTGTAAATTTGATGGCCAGGCATATGCGGTGGCATGGGAGGCGGTGAAGGGAAAATAGGAGCAGCGACGGAGTACAAAGTAGGAGCTGGCATACTCGGAATGGTGTGTTGAAATGGTAGTGGCTGCGGTGGTGCTGGAAACTGATTAGGATACTGTCCCAATACAGGTTCAACCTTGACGGTGGTAGCAATAATCTTTTCGAGGTTTTCTATTTGTTTGCTAATCATCGTCGCGTGTGAGGCCTCCCCGACTCGGGCACGAAGATAGAAGGCTGAATGCATCACACTGCAAACTTTGGATTGATATGCAATAGCTGAAGAGTCTACGGTTGGTCCGTCGAAGCCGGGAAGTCTGACGCTCGAAAGTAGAATCTGTTGCATATAGAGAAGCTAATTAAAGTGCAGCACATCTGTTAAAAATGGAACGTTTACAAAATACGTTATCGGATTGTTATCAAAGGTTTCGTTACCTTTCGGAATTCCCATGCTATTGACGCATGCAGGTGCTCTCTCTGCATGGAAGCTTGTGCTAAGAACTGATTCCTTTCGAACTCATTCGCCTGTTGCACTGCTTTTAGGGCTCCTCCCGCCACAGAAGCGCGGGCTTCAAGATTAGCCTCGAGCGTTTCCATGTCAGCAATCTATCCGAAAAGATGAAATGTTAGATGACTGTGTCACGAGATGATTCCAGTTAATCAACTGTGTAACAAGGTCTCACAATTTTATCATCCAGCTTTGCCAGCGACTTGGCCACCTCATCTTCTTTCAGAGCCATCATCATCCAACATGCTTCACATAAATCCAGCAAAGCCGAACCCAAATTTTTCCCATCTGCAGTCTTCTCTACCATCATCTTCAACAAACTAAGTGCCGCTTCGTTTCCCACTAGATCCTTCCCCGATGCATCTCCAAGCTTGGGCGGCGAAGCCGAAAAGAGAGGTGGTTCAGGCCGCGTAGGGAGGGATATTCCATCTCTCGCATGCCAAAGCGTTTCTATATCGGGGGGCAAATTTTTAGACGCAGTGAATAGAACATTGGCTGCAGTATCAATGCTGTTGGGGGTTATCGTGGTTGTTTCCTCGGGTTCCTTCTTATCCCAGCGAGAGCGTTTCGTTGGCCTTGCGTCTGCTGCAGAATCGTTATCTGAGGCCGCAGCGGTGGTTGCGCCCTCGCTACCGAATGTCTCAACCGGCTGCCTACCCCATTCTTGCAGCACGGAACTCTTCAACTCCTCCAGCGTCAAACTAGGGTTCTTTCTCGTCGTTTGAATCATTCTCAAAAACTCCTTCCAGAGCAAATCTTGATCCTCGACATTGGTCACGCATGGACCAGCTCCTCCATCTTTGTCTCCCGTCAATGCTCGAATGTAAATGTTTTGCGCTGTGCGTGGCCTTCCCCTCTCTTCGAGAAATTTGGCATATTCGAGCCAGATTTGACCAACGCCTCCCGCCACAGGGCAATTGATGGCCTGGTCATAAACTTCGGTGGCAGATTTAAACTGAATGGTGAGATGTGAAAAGGAGAGAAAAGTGTGGTTAGTTTCAGGAGGAGTTGAGAATGAAATGACAAAACGAGTTTCGATAAAATGGCGTTGGCAGAGCGAAAGAGACAAATCCAAAGAGAAGTCGAGTTCACTACGACTGTAATATCTATTTCAGATCTATTATTAATATGCCATAATCTAATGATGCTCAAAGAGGATGATGGTCTTTTTGCCAGTGCTTCTAGATGAATTGTGGGTTCTGCATTCCAGTGATCATGAACTTTGGCAAGTCCTCCCCTTGTGCTAGTGCACTGCTAGTGTAAGTGTTAGTCTACCCTGTCACTTTCATGTATCGTCAGGTGGGTCTGGCTCTTACCACGCCAGTCCTCCCATTTATGTCCCGATGCAAACGTCATTGACGTGACAAGCAAATCAACAGCAACAACGACCGAATTAGAAACTCACCAAATTAGCCCGCCTGTTTAACATGGCATACCCCAGCCACAACTTGGCCACTTCCTCCTTGACACCAGTGTCGCTCGCCTCCCCCTCCATGTCGACATCACCCATGGTGACGTCATCGACCCAATCCAAAATGGCCGACTTGAAAACGTTTTGAGCGGCGGACAGTCCGGTGGTGGAGAGGGTAGTTTCTGCTTCAGTGATGATGGATTGCGCGTCGTGCTCCATCTTTGTGCGTGATGTGTGATGGATTTTTTTTGGAAGAGACGTTGCAGTTAAGAGCTCGGATTCAGAGTGCGTTGGTCGAATGGTGAAAGGCGTTTGAGGGACTAGGGGACGTGGCAGATGGCGGGGGATGATGGACGATGGGTGAAAGATGAGGCAAATGCTACTCGGGGCGGCGAAAGACCAAGAAACTACCTAGTATAGAAGGTGTTGAAGCGGGCGAGAAATTATGTTACAATGACGGGGCAACGGGAACCGTAGCGCGAGAACTTTCGATGGCCTTGTGCTCTAGAGGTTGTCGGTTGACTTGGCGAGAGGAGCTGGTTCGTTAGATGATTTAGTTTTTACACGCCAATTATAATAATATATGTTGGTATGGTGTGGTACTGGCTGGCAAATAATGTCAGTTCGAGTTATATTGTACCTAATAATAATAGGTAATGGGTAACAACAGTACGGTAAACAGAAAAAGGTTTTTCCTTCTTGTTGCTGTGAAAGAACTGACAAATGTGAAGAGAAGGAAGTAGATTTAGGAAAACGCGTATCTCCTTATAGTATGGTATCGGGTACAAATATGCGCCAAACTGGCATAGTGTTTCAGGAATGATGAGACAATTTTAACTCCATTTCTAGCTTAATCTGAGTTTACCATTAAAAAGAGCAACATCGAATTAGTACTAACGGATATTTTCACGGGGTACATTACCCCATAACTAAAACTTTTATCACCATTTCAAACTCGCTTTCATCGATCCCGACAACATGTACCTAATTTTTGCATCCCACCGGAATCGGTTGGATGACTTCAATATGGAGTCATCAATGAACTCCTTGAAACCCCGGTAAGCCAAGACCCTTCTGCATGCGATACCATGATTGCAGTATACAGAAAAGGTTGCTGCAAACCGGACGGACTAGCTGGATCTTGGTGATGCAAAACTTTTGGCTGTTATGTGGCATTGCATGTCCTGTAATGTTGGCAAAACCAACCCTGAGGCAATGATCACAACATCCTTTGGTCAAAAACAAGTCTGTCAACAGTCTCAATGTGTTGGCATGGTGATAACAGCCATCTGTAATTGCTGGTAGCCGGTTTCCCGGCCATGCTTGGGCAATCGTTTGTGATGTGTCTCACTTATTTTACCTCAATAAAGTCGGTAGGCATGAAAATAGGCCATTTAAACACATTTTCAATTCCACTTAAGCTGTTAGGACCATGGGACTTGCATAATTATAGTGAAGTCAATAATTGTATTGACAGCATGCCTAAACAACTGCAGACTAGGTAATAAAATGCTTTATTGTTTATCCCTAAACCTAGAAATTATACTCATTTATCATGACATCCAAGTGATTCCGACAGAAGGGCTGGTATGACACATATATATACCCAACTTAAATACTATAAGGAAATACACCAAAAGAAAGCTAATAAAAGGAGCTCTTGCTTGATGTACATTGGGATGCACATTGGTCAATGTCATGAAAAATGGTATCTTTGTCCATTTTTGACGGGTGGTTGACAGACATAGTATGCTTTTTGAAAGGCCCAGACTTAAATGATGACATAGTTGATACTAGTCATCCAATTAATACAGCGCAAATAAGAAAGAACTAGTTCAATGATACTACAGCAGGGAAATGTTTTCGCTACCCCCTATGATACTTAGTAGCTACCTATGATTTTTTTATCTTTTTAAGTTTTTTCCCTCAAGCAATAAAAATAATCATGCAACCATGAGATCCACAACCCTAGGAAACAATTGCAGTTGACTTTCAATACACTGTCTTAGAGCATGACCTAAAGAGTTAGATTTTATGAACAATTATCTAGTGAATATTCAGAGATTTAGGGCATAGTGCTGGATGCAATTTTTGGCATAATTATAATCCCCCTTGCCACTAAAAATCCCCCTCACAAACACCCCATCCCCCCTTCTTGTGTGGAAATACACTTACATGCAGTACGGCCAATCATCAAGCATAAGACAAGCGTGGATCTGAATTACCATGTCAATTACAGTTGGGAGGGTCAGGAGCGCAAAAGTTTGCTGGTTGATACTAACCATTATTGACATGTTGTGAAGACGTGAATCAATTTATTTATTCACGCTATTTAGTAGAAAATTGCTTCATTAGCAAAATATTGTAATAAAAGTCAGTTGTGTTTATTTTATTATGCATAGATTTTATACCTGACTCTACTGTGTGCAGACTCATGCATCTTCAAGCTGTACTATGAAAAATTTAACAACATCTACAAAATGAAGAATCACAAAGATTGGGCTACCAAAAATCCCCAAGGCTGCAATTTAGTTTGGCCAATAGCCCAATAGGGAATAGAATTTCTATAAAGTCTATTGCACTATTGACCCGTGCTATAGTTGATTTAGTTTGTCTCAATAGTGCAATAGATAGCAAAAAATTGAAATT
>JALLPC010000384.1:297-13721 GCA_036940045.1 Stephanocyclus meneghinianus | reverse complement strand
CACCCAACTAAGTAACTCGTTCACCTAGCAACTTGTACTTAAGTATTTTTAACTACAAAACGGTTTAGGACACAACCATATGATGCTTGATCTGGAATGTTGCCTATTGGGGAACAGATGCACAGTCTTAGGCACATTTAAAGTCATATTCTATTGGTACCCTAAAGGCTTTGTCAATGACAATGCTTTCCTGTTAAAGGAGGAAGGTTGTATTCTTCAATTGTTTGCATGACCATCTCATCATAATCTGGAATCAAAGTATCCTCCATCAACAGGTGCGCGATGGCCGCAAACCTACTAGAATCTAAAGGAGAGATAACATTCCCGACACCAGGGAGATGGCATCAGGATTGTATCCCCTTCCAATCATCAATGCTGCGATGAAAAAAGATACAGAAGTGACGATGGAATCAGTTGTCATGAGGAGTCAAGAATACTTTTTTAAATGTGATCATGTAAAATACAGTTTTGTATGTTTTACCCCAACACCACTTCTGTCATATATACCCACTTGCTGAGGCAATGTACGCGGGCGGAAATATGATCTGGTTTAAGCATAATTTGGTGGCCTAAAAAATTGCCTGGGGTAAGACTCCTATAAAATGGCAAACCAGGCCGGGTAAAAAAGTTATCCCCCCGTAATATACCCCTGTCTCTTGAAAACGGTCTAACACTACCATACTTATGGTATTGTACGATACCAGCATCTACCGCTCTCCCAAGGCTCTCACAGCTCAATTTCCACTCTCGTTCGAGTTGCATGCATCATCGTGGACCATGGGCAAATCGTCCAATAAATCGAAACAAACCTCCGCCAAGAACGAAGCGACAAAGAAGTGCACATGCGATCATCCATTTCAATGTAGCTGTGGAAATCGGCCCGAGAGACCGTCCAAGTAAGTCACTTTTCTCCGAGGCCTGTTCATGCATCCACCTATGTTCATCCATGTGGCCACGTGTTGGCCATGAGTTCGATCCATTATTTGCTAATCACGTCTTGGTTCCTTCGATATTCTCTCGCGCGAAATAACAACCCTCCTCAGAGGACACAAATGGGACCCCATCGCCCAACAATGGGGAGGAAAAGGGCACAAACAGAAAGGCGCCTCCCTCCAAGCGGCCGTCGTGGGACAAGCCGAAAAAGTCACCGCCGTCGGCAATGTCGCCATCAAACAGTGGCAGAAACTACCATCCGATATTTTGAAGGATTTGTGTAAAAAGAACGGAAAGGGACTGCCCATCTACAAACGAGCTCAAAAGACCAAAGACAAAGCTGCGAGCGGGCATCGTTACACCCTCGTAGTACCGGATACCAACAAAAAAGACTCCGCGGGAGAACACGACGTCGAGTTGACTCCATCTCTCTCGGTGTCGAATGACGAACAAGCCAAGGAGGAAGCGGCTTTGTTGGGGCTGCTATATCTCTTTCCCAAGCTGCCGCATGAGAGGACGTTGCCGGAACCGTATCGAAGTACATTTCTGGGAGCCTTGAAGAATTACCAGGGTGCAGTCCTGGCCGATGGTTCGAATGACAGTGCCGCATCAAAGAGCGACAACAAAAAGAATAAAAAGGAAGGGAACATTGGAAACGATGACAAGGGGAAGGAAGATGTACAAACAAAACAGGAGGGTGCTTCCAACTCCGTCGCCAAGGCCAACACACTATTGACAGCCAACCTACCGAAATTACACAAAGCATACAGCACAGACACATCTTCTCCATCATCTTACACACCCGTGGCGCCGCTATTGACCAAGGCACAAATCAAGGAGGCACGTCAACAACATCAACGTGAAGTGCAGGCTAGGATTCGGAAACACGAGGCAATACGGAATGCCAACAAGCCAATGGAGGTCTTCATGTGTGCATCGATGCGTAGGAGGATTGAACGGTTGTTGTCGGGAGATTCGAATAAAGTGGTGGATAGCATGGAGGATGACGAGGAAGATGCACTCGGAGATGGACCGGTCGAGGGAGAGGAAGATGACATGATTCAATCCTATGTCATGCAACGACTCGTTCATGAAGGGTTTACGCCATCGCAAGTTCGGAAGGCATATCGTGCCGTGTTCTCTGACAATATCAATACAGTCGCTAGTAACGATCAAGACCACGACATGGATACGGCGTACGAGGAAACTCTTCAATACTTGTGCATTCATTTGAGCGAAGATCAGTTGCCGATTGGGTTCGACCCGAGGGGTGGAACGTTGGATGTGGTTCTTCCTGCATCGAAACCAACACGTTCTGACGCGAGTGGTTTCAGCGGCACGAAGAAAGTCGACATTTCAGTGGGAGCTGCTGACTTTAATGAAAATTATGATTCCACAATAGTACAATTTGCTTGTCGATTTGGCATCACGCCAAAAGAAGCATCTTTTATCTTATCTGATGAGCAGCCGGGTGAAACAAAACTAATCAGCAGCGTTTTAGGTTCAACAGAATTAATGCAAAAATGGAAGTTCTGGAGTGTTCTCTGTCGTTCAGCGTCGCTGCCCTTGGAACGCTCTTGTTTTGTAGATGGCGCCAGTGGGACGAATGCATTGTCGGCAGAGTGTCGAGAGAGGAATAGAGAAGCGGCATCTAACGAACTCGAGGCGTTGGAAGCGATTTTCGATGGGCGGGACCTTTCTACTACCAAAGTGAACGACGATACTATCTCTGTTACGATTGCGATGCCTTCTGATTATGGCCATTCGAACCTAAACTTGGAAGTGATTTATTGTTATGGGGTGTATCCCGACTTGTTGCCTATGGTATTTCTTACCTACGACGGAGAGCAAGGAAACAATGACAGCTTGGACTACCGAAGCTTGTTAAAGGGGCATACGAAAGTTACTCAATTCTTGTCGACCCTTGAACCTGGGCAAGAAGCCATTTTTGAATTGTTTAGCCACGTTCAGGAATTGCTACAGGATAGTGATGGAATATATAGCTCGATTCAAGATTCATCAAAGCTTCTGTCCCATTTGAACGAATCTAACGCAAACATCAATGGGGCTACGTCAATCAAAAATGGCAATCATAATACTGTCGAATCAACTCGTTGCAAGCAACGACCACAATCAGCGAAAAGACCACGCGAAAAGAGCACATTTTGGAGTACGTCTCCTAAAGACACTCCTCCAGCAGAATCGTTTCCAAAACTGTCAGCTCTCTTGGAAAAAGCTCGTAAAAGTCTCCCCGCAGCCAAGGCGAGGGCTGAGTTCTTGTCGTTAATGGAACAAGCAAATAAAGGTGGCCGTGTTGTGCTAGTTACAGGCGAGACAGGATGCGGAAAGACTACACAAATCCCTCAATTCATATTGGAAAACTCGCCTAATGATTCAAAAATTGTTGTTGCTCAGCCAAGAAGGTGAGTCACGTGTAAATAATGAAAGTTGTCTCAAAAACTGAAACTGGTTTCGTTCATTCTTCTACAAGCTAACTCGTCTTGATTTTCATCCACCAGGCTTGCAGCTACCGGCGTTGCTTCACGCGTGGCGACAGAGAGGGGGGAATCCACGGGTTATGGCTCGGTTGGTTACTCAGTCCGAGGGGACTCGAAGACCTGTTCCGCCACGCGACTATTATTTTGCACAACGGGTATACTACTTCGCCAACTGCAATCTCAATGCTCTCTGGATAACATATCCCACATTATTATCGACGAAGTCCATGAAAGACATCTCGATTCTGATGTTTTGTTGGCAATTCTCAAGCAAATTCTGCCGTCAACGCCGCGCCTTAATGTTGTGTTGATGTCTGCCACGATGGATGCAGATCGATTTGCGAATTACTGGGGCCCTCAGACGCCGAGGTGAGACTCTCTTCACGACCAAATTGATACGCTTCATAAATCGCACTAACATTTTGTGTTTGAACTACGATCAGAATGCACATCCCAGGTTTCACACATCCTGTGAAAGATTTTATGCTAGAAGATGTGTTGCAAATGACCGGGTACATTCCTCCGAAAAAGGGAACATCTCGCAAAGGTGGTCAAGGAAACTCTTTTTATCAAATACAGCCTTCATTTGTGGATGGAGATACATTGGGTACAAACTGTGGTAACATCTTCAATACATCTGAGACCGAACAGAGTTTGAGGACTTCTGCAAAGCCGATTTCTACTGAGGAACGTATCAAAAGAATGGGCCCCAATGTTATTGATTACGGTCTTATAGCAGTTTTAATAGAATTTCTACTTCGATCAAAGGAAGACGACGGATCCATATTGGTATTCCTTCCTGGCGCAGGCGAGATAGAGAGAGCCGAACGAGCTATCAATAAAGTTGTGAAGTCTCAGCCTATCCACGTTCTTCCATTGCACGGCGGTCTACAGCCGGAGAAACAGCAGCAAGTGTTTCTTTCATCGAATGGGAAAACAAAGATAATTCTCTCAACTAATGTTGCCGAGGTGAGTCGATTGTGTAGATAACGGTTCTGCTGCGTAATTGAATGTTTTAAAGGTTGTACAGCATTTTAGAGGTATTGTGAACGCGTGAATTTTGCAATCATAACATTTTTATGGTTCGGCTTCGTTTATGCTGTCTAGCAATTCTCTTTTTGCCGCTCACGTTACATCTCTGATTTAGACGTCCATTACAATACCCGACTGCACTGTGGTCATCGACACGTGTAAGGAGAAACAAAGTTCATTTGATCCTATTAATCGCATGCCTTTATTGCTCGAGCGATTTGCTTCACAAGATAGCCTACGTCAAAGGAGAGGTAGAGCAGGGAGAGTGCGGCCTGGGGTATGTTATAAACTGATTTCAAGGCAGCATTACAACAACTTGCCCGAACACGGTGAACCCGAAATCAAAAGATGCGCATTGGACCAAACCATTTTGTCCCTCTTATTCCTTGGGTTGGAGGACGGCACTGGCAGCTTTCTAAGTTTGATGCTAGATCCGCCATCACAAGGCTCCATCGATTCAGCTCTCACGTGCCTCGAAAAGGTTGGTGCAATTGAAAGGACCGGTGGTGTGGCTACTCTTTCTCCCCTTGGGAGCCATCTAGCGGGAATACCTGCGCCGCCAACTGTAGCAAAGCTCCTTGTCATGGGTTGCCTCCTTGGTTGTCGGAAAATCGCACTTGCGATAGCAGCGGGTATGAGTGTTGGCCGTAGCCCTTTCATGAATATGACTTCAAAATGTGGGCATGGAAGGCCGAACAACGATGTCGTGGATGATATCGAAAAACAAAAACAGTCAACACATGAACAAATATTGGAAGCTCGTTCAGCTCTTTTCCAAACTGTTGGTAACAGTGACCATCTGATGTTAGGCAAGGCATATCTTCTATGGGAAGAGGCGAAAGGTTCAGAGAGACGCAAATTCTGTGGTAAGTGAAAAGCAGTCATATCTTTTCTTGAAAAATTATGAGGATGATCTCAAGCACTTTGTCTTTCGCAATCAAGACCGCTTTGGTCTAGCACTCAATATAATGAAAGAAATGCAGCAACTTGTTCAACAACTGAGTTTCACTCTGTCCTCTTTGGGTTTCATCGAAAACAAAGAATGCACCGTTCACACTTATTCTTGGAGAGTGGTTCGCGCAGTTGTTGTGTCTGCCTTGGCGCCGGCACAAATCGTAAAAATTCAACGCCCAACAACGAAGTACACCGAAACTGTTGAAGGGGCAGTTGAAAAGGAAGGGAAAGCGAAGGATCTTAAATTTTTCATTCGTGGTGGGGAGAACAGTGTACAGATCGATGAGGAACGTGTCTTCATCCACCCGAGTTGCAATCTGTTTTCGGTCAGTGCTTTCTTCTGTCCTTGGCTCGTGTATCATCGCATGGTGCGTACATCAAAACCGTTCATCCATGATGCAACAGAAGGAACAGCGTATGCACTGTTGTTGTTCGGTGGCAAGATGGAAGTGCAAGCTTCTAAAGGTTTGGTTGTTCTGGATGATCATATCCAACTGTCATCCAATGCTCGTATTGGATCACTGATTGGCGCGCTCAGAAAGAAGATTGATAATCTTCTAGAGAAAAAGGTTGCCGATCCCTCTCTTGATATCTCGAACACAGCTGAAATGAAACTTGTTGCGGATTTGCTGAGGTATGATGGCTTAGGAAAGTAAAACAGCATGGTTCAGTTTAGTTTGACCTGTTACAAGCCTAGCAACAAATATTTATAGATCCAACAAAACATACAGCGAAGAGTCCAATTGATGATTGAATCACTGCAGAGTGATTCCATGTCACCGAAGTATCCTCTGTCATGCTATTTGACTCGTGGCCTTAATCACAAGATCAGTAGTCATTATTGGAAAACTTCTCTACAAAGTAACATTTCGATTAAATAAAATGGTGCATCCGCTACTCGTGGTGGAACTTGATGCCAAGCGATTACAAAAAGTGCCTAGCTACCCCTTAGGGTCCGACCGAGCTCCTCATCCTGGTACGTTGCATATTATGGATGCCAAGCGAGAGAGGCAAGAAAAGAGACCCGGGACTTCAAAATGATATATGTGCGGAAATGATGATGCATATGTGAGATGATGTTGACTGATCGGAATAAAATAGAACAAGAATCACATTCGTAAAAGAGCTTTGCAGTTTTGTTGATCGATTACAATGGCGGTGGTGGCAGTGGCAGTGGTTTGATGAAAGAAGTAGTAGTAAGCGGTGATGATTGTCTTTCTGTGCTTCTTTCAGTTCCTTGGCAAGAATATGGTGGTATGTTGACAAAGGTTCTGGATGTAGATAAAAAATGACAGTAATGAGGATGAACTGAGATGAGAGTGATTTTGCCTGGCTTGCTTTCCACTTGATTTTACCAATTCTTTGTTGATCATGGATTTATCGTGACATAAGAATACTAAGTTTTGGAATTTATAATGGTTTATGACTTTAATTCTTCTAATGAATGAAAGTTCCAATGCTCAAATTTTGAGGTGTCATGAATTTGGATTCAACTTTATGCAGTCCAATGGAGGCAAAAAGACGAAAGAATACTGGAAAGATCAGTAAGATGGAAGGAAAATTCCAAGGTAGCATATTTTTTCATACTACCTTTTTGAATACCGATTCATTGACACTCTACAAACATGTCTAATGAGACCAGTATCTGAACTAATAAATAGATCATGTTTGTTGACAATAACACATAAAAAAGATACCCAAATTTGGGAAAATATGATTGCATAACAAGCAAAAAATCCACCTCATAATGCACATACACATCGCTCAGTGAGAAATTATTAAACTCTGTCTCACTCTTCTGGGTGGTGATTTTAGCAGCTTATGTAAATTTTAGGAAGAGTCACATCCATCCATCTATGGCTCTAGATCTTGCTCGATGTAATAGGAAGGTTTTGATCAGGATTAGCTCTCTTGTCCTACATGTTCTTGGTAAATGGTTTGTGATGAGAGTGTGCATGATGGTGTCATTCAATGAGTGTTGAGGGCTGAAAGCCATGACTTGTTAAGGGATAATACTCTTGGCACAGGTCAGGGTATGCATTGTAGGTTTCTTCTTCTTTGTTTCTTCTTTCTTCTGTATTTAATGTTTCAGTTCATCATTGTATAGTTTTGTATTTTATCTGTCCATAGTATGGCTTTACTGCTGAGTCATACTTTTATCAGGAATTTAAATTTTGTTCTATCACCCGCAATTCTTCCATTCAGGTCATTTGTCTTAACACATACCAAAACTTGTCTTAGGGATTTTACATGTGTTTTCCTTGATTGTTAGATGATTTTCCATTTACAGTAGAAGCAGATAACCAGAATGTTCATTTTTGATTAAAACTTTTAATAGGATTATATATAACTTTGTGGTTAATCTTGCCTCAGTGCTCTCATGGTATGGCTCACCCCAACTACAGTCAGCCTCCTGACAGGTTATGATGTCCCTTCATGCCTAGCATTGTGTTGAGGTCTTTTGCTGTTAAGGTTTTGGGCTTGTTTGTTGACAGTCTTTGTTCGACATTTGGCAGGGTCGGCAATGTCTCACTTAAACCTTCTCCTTTGTTGAGACAGTTGGTGGTGTTTGACCTACCTCAAGCATCTTGTTTCCAATGTATTTCTCCATTGCAACCACCTATCATCTGTTGCTGCAAGCTTCCATCATCTCTTGAGCAATGGGACATAAGCCAAGGGGCTCCTGTCTTTTGTACACATACACACGATACCAATGCCACTTGTCATTGGATGAAAAATTGACAAAATTGACAAAAGATCCAAAGATCCAAGTCTTTAAAAGATTTGATCTTGGCCAGAACTTCCAAAGAACTGCTGTGCAACTCAAAAGTTCCAAAAGTGTTTAGAACCTCACACACAACCCCAGCAGAACTTTACAAAGCCATGTAGGAGCCCTGTAGGAGCCCTGTAGGAGCCCTGTAGAAAACATACCCAAAGGAAGTAATCATGTTTCATTTTGCATGATGATCTCACATTAATTGCATGAAATCAACTCTCATTCTTGAATAGATTTGAACCTCATAATTTCTATGTGACCTAAGTAATAAGTCGTAGAAAAAATTTGGGATAAAATGCATTGTAGATCTTTTCATGGTGTTGCAACAAAAAATATAAGATTTAAATTATAGAAAACTTTTAAATGATGAGGATCAATTATCAGGTGTTTATCATGTAGTTGACATGAAACCTTGTAGAATCCTACACAAAGCGGCGTGTTTTTATGTCCAACATAATTCATAATAGATCATGTGTTTTTATTGGATTGTAAATGAATTCCTTTGTGTAAATCTTTTATTATGCAGCTTTGGGTACTTCTCCTTTGTAACAAAACGGAAGTATTTCATGTATTTTAAGTAACTATAGTTATGACAATAACTTAGATATTTGACCTTTTTCACTACCTTTAAACCCTGTCTACCTGTTCATCAAAGATATTTAAGCTTACTAGGATTTTTGGCTTAGATCACTATATCTTTTTCCACTGCTAACTGATGATACTACTAGGAAAGAACAAAGCCCTAGAGGTATCCTGCCTGCCCAGGAACAGACCAAGAGCAAGAGCCAGCCATTTGTGCATTCATCCTGATGTGTGGACCCTTGCCCAACAATATGATATTCATGCCCATAAAATAAGATGTCGGACTTTATGACCATGAACACCATGTTGATAGTACATGTTCAGTAGATATTTATTTTCCCATCCAATTTTCAAACATTCTACATTGATCCCCACTGTTACATGCACTACAGGGGATTGCACATAGAAAAAGGCAGTCAGCCCACTGCCCCTCCCAACACAAACAATGAGCAAAGCAATCTACACTGCTCATGTGATGAGTTGTGCTGCAATCAACCAAACCATCACCCAGCTACTTGAATGAAAAGACTCTGGCTACTACCAACACAACCAGGCAGAGATTTTCATTGATGCCATCTGCCGCCTCCTGAACTTGTGCTACAATGACACACAGCCAGGGCAGGGCATGAGCTTCTCATTGAAGCCCAACCAAATGCACTTATCCAGATCCAATCAAGAGACCGAATCACAGCCAACAACATCCTTGACGAAGCCATCAGACAAGCCACTGCTGCTGGCGATGCCACCCAAATCAAGTTCACCTGTGCAGAAGCCAAAGTCAAAGCCAACTATTGCAACTACACCATCCAATCAACAATTGGAACCAAGGAGGGTGCCACCAAAGCCATCACTGCCATCATCGACACTAAAATCACCAACCATGTGCTACGTAACATCAACATCATACACAAGGGAGTCAATGAATACCTTCTCTCTGATGTCATTCATACGCCCACCCGACCAAGACATCCTTAACCTGGTCATTGCTGCCATCACCTTCCAATTTGATTGGCAGAAAAGGTCTCCAGTAACATGGAACAGCTCCGCACCATGGTGAATTTGGTGCAGTTGTGCGGCATCAACCACAACAAGTCATACATTACCCACACCATGCTTGCCATTGTATGACCCGTCCCCCAACATGAATGGGGCCGAGACTTCTGCGAGGCAGATTAGAAGATCCCCAAAACCTACAATACTCCCATTGCCATGATGCCACCTCCCTGGATGAAATCCTGCACAACTTATGCTGGCCAACAACGAGCATGACCCAACCAATGCACCTGCACCCACCAAGTCACAAGCCAATGCAGTCTCTGATTCCCTTGAAATGCTCTCAAAATTCATGCAGAGCAACTCCAATGAAGCAGCAATTGAAACAGCTACCTCCAATGAATCCTCTATTGACACCAAGGAGTCACGCCACAACCCACAACACAACAATACGACAGAAACAGGGTTGGCTGCAGAGGACATAGCTGGAGCATTAGGCCAGATTCAAAGGCAAGTGGCAAGACAACCCATGCCAGCATTGCTACAAATTCAAGAGTCACAATCAACACCCTCCATTGAGAAACCCCAGTGTTTCTGAAACAAGAAGATGGCAGAGTAATGCTCCAAATGGGTATGCAAGGAGATGGAGCTGAAGTACAAACCTCATCACACAGAGAGCAACAGCAGATGATGCGATGCAGGTTTGGATCATAGATGGATTGAAGTCAAGAGTAGACATATAATAATAATTCTATTCTTACCTCTTGTGAGCACACAAGCACTAACAATAAGTTTAGTTGCCTCTCAACCACCATCGCCCCAGACCCACTACTAATCAAAGCCACACACAGCCTCCCACACCTAACCACAAATGCCATCACAAGCATCACATCCAACACATCCTGTGCATGCTAGAACACCAAGAGAGTGCTTTCCTCAAATGCAGCTTCATGTTGAGAATTTATGCAACATCTTAGTCAAGCAAGCCATGGCAAGCAAGCAACACATTGCCATCAAGGCTGCCCACAAGCTCGCCCACAACTTACCCATATGTCTCACACAACAAGGATGCAATATCAGTTACAGGTTACACATGTGCTTGAGGAGGGCAGATAAATTGCTCAATCAAAACTGCCACAGAGTATGGCTTGCCGCCAAACGTACTGTGCAATCATTTCACACCAATGAGCATGTGGTGTGTGTCACTTATGGCTCTGGGATTGACGGCCACTACATCAGCAAGGCAGACCACATCCAAGCATGGCTACCCATCCTACACCAATCAAAAAAACATGTAGGTCTTGTCAATGGGGACAGCAGCACACCTAGCATATCACTCATTCCCATTCCATCAGCTATTCCAAAGCCACCCAAGCTGACACCTTCAAAGAGAATCCTACCTTACTCATTAGTATGGGCAAAACTGCGGACAACAACACCATTTCGAACTTCACAAATCAAGGAGTTACACTCCACCATGAGCAAGGCATACTCATCACATGCCAAGGAGAGTCCATCCTCAGTGGAGTCAGCAACAAGCACAGACACTACCAAATACTGCTCATGCAACCAAAGGGGCAGTGGCAACCAAGACAATCCTGCAAAACAAGTCACTAAAAGCCCTTCAGCAAGCAAGTAGTGTATACAACCTCCCTTCAATTGAGCAAGCCATCAAATCAATGAATGCAGTATGTGGCTACCCAGTGAAGTTGACTTGGACCAATGCAGTCAAAGCTGGAAACTGTGTCGGATGGCCACTCCTCACAGAGTAGAATGTCGAAAAGTATTACCCCAAGACAAACAAAACCAACAAGGGCCACATGAACCAAACACACAAAAATGTATGCTCAACCAAACCTAAATTAATCCCTTTTAAAACACTTGACAGTGCAGCCCTCCATGGTAAGAAAGATCAAGACATCTTCATCAAGACAAATGAAGTATGCAAAACCATCTTCTCTGACCAGACAGGTTGATTCCCAAACAGATCTCAATGATGCAATAAGTGCATAAAGATGATGGTAGAGATCAACAGCAATTCATAATAGAAGAACCCATGAAGAACAGAGCCAAGAAGGACATGATTGCAGCCTATGACAACCTCATCAACTGGCTCAAACAAGCAGGCATAACTCCCAAGAAGCATGTGCTTGATAAAGACATGCCAGAGATCAAAAAGAACCACATCCAAGAGCACTACAGGTTCAAAATGGAAACAAGATGTCACAGATGCAATGCAGCAGAGGTAGCAGTTTGAAACTTAAAATTTTATTTTCTGAGTGTCCTTGTAGACAGAGCAACTAATTTTTCCTCAAGCCTATGGGACCAATTATTACCACAAACAGAATCACCCTCAACCTCTTGCAACAATCAAAAGCTACACCAACAATATCAGCCTACACCCACCTCAGCAGACCTTTTGACTACAACAAAATGCCATTAGCACTCATGGGGTATGAAACACATATATACAAAAAGTCTGACAAGTGCCATATGGTCCTATCACAGTGTGGATGGTTGGTACCTCTTCCCATCTCCAGAGCATTACCACACCCACAACTGTCACATCAAAACACCTGATCAGAATGACTCACTGACACCATACAATTTAAGCACAAGAGGATCACCAACCCATCTCTCTTGCCATTTAACAAGTTCATGAACATGCTAGTCAATTGCAAAGTGGCACTCAATGGGAAAATCAACAAAAAGCCGACCAAGACAACATGGAACTGCACACGTTGGTTCAACAAGTTGATGCAAAATTGCAACAGCAACAATCCCACCATGATTCCCCACCAGTTCCAAGGGTGGCAACCATTACAACTGAGGTGTAGGAGGAGCAAAGCGCTCCAAGGGTGCCGACCCCACACACGACACCAATAGCTGCACCCAATCTCCTGCAGATGAGACAAGTGGCAACAAAGTGCACTATGGCATGGTGAAGATGCATTGAGATGATGTTCACAACCGTTAACCTACCCTTTCAACCCCCAGCACGCACCAGATCCAAAGTATTAGCAGCAACTTCAGATCCCCCCACCACCAGAACCAGGCATCAATCAAAGCTGCACTGGCCCACAGATACCAGAGCAAACAAGCAGCCACAAGCCAACACCATCCATTCCAACAGGAAACAAATACAGTTAGTACAGGCAGTCACCTGCCTTGAGCAACAGCTCCATCAAGTTTTATAAGCAATGGACAAAACTTGGGCAAGCTCCTCAACTACAGACAACTCATGTAACATCCAAAATGTAAGCGGGAATGGAGCACATCATCCGCTAATGAATTTGGTCAGCATGCCCAAGGCATGGAGGGATGAATAAAACAGCCCACAAATATTATCCTCTTCATTTGAGAAGAGCAAGTACCCAGAGAGCGCAAGAAAGATATAAGGTATGGCAGCTTTGTATGCACAGTGAGACCACAGAGAAGGTCAAACCCAACAGAACCAGATTCACCATAGGCAGCAACAAAATCAACCACCCAGGAGAGGTGGCTACACCTACTGCTGAGATGCTGGTTGCTACAATCTTTTTAAAGTGTCATTTCCACCCAGAAAAATGAAAGATTTATGACATTGGACGTATCAAATTTTTATCTCACAACACCGCTCAAGTGACCAGAATACATTATAGTCAAACTGACAGACC
>JALLPC010000383.1:0-13691 GCA_036940045.1 Stephanocyclus meneghinianus | reverse complement strand
TTTTTGATGTCATCTTCTTTCTGCCCGCAACACCTACTCCTTGTTGGACTCTTCCTTGTACCCGAGAGCAACCAAATGCCACCCCTCTGCACAATCAGGCAAGATCCTCTCAAAGATAGGAATGAGGATGTCATTTTGGTTGTTTGGGTGGCCAGGAAGCCGCCCTCCTTAACGAGCACAAGGACCAGGATCCGAAGATTCATCATCATCGCTCATGGTCAAGATTATGGGGGGGCGGGTCTCAATTTAGGAAATGGTGTAGACCAAAAGTAGGGGTGTCCCGGACACCCTCACTTTTTTCAAGCATAAGACCAAAAGAAGTGTTGGTCATCGGGTTTGGACCGTGTTTAGAAAGCCAAAATATTTGGATATCTGGATTAATAGGCTAATAATAATGGACCGATTACGATAACCACTTCATTATGTACAAATTGCATGCACCAGATAGAAACTGGGGCTATATATTGTTGTAGGAAAGTAAAAAGTTGGTCGTAGTAGTCAGAAAAATCTCCCAAAAGTCAGAAAAATCTCACAAAATGTCAGAAAGATTCACGCCTCCTATATGATTATATTATACTTTGTAACATGTAACAACATTTAACAACATTTAATGCATTAAACAGGATGTAAAATATTAAGGGATTTCATTTTGCCACAGCTGTTTACGACGATTCATCTCTGCTCGTCTTCCATGACAGAATTGCCCATTTTCCCCCTTGGCATTTGCTGTGGTTGTGATCTCGATGTTGTCAACCCCAAACATGGCAAATTCCACCACTTGCAACAACAAGCCGGCAAAAAGCATGATTAAATTAGCTGAGCTATGAAGGGTGTCATGTGGGGGAGATTGTTGTGGCTGCATGAGGTGAAGTCCTATATCAGGAAGAAGGGGTTCCATCTCTCAAGAGGAAACTTAAAATGGTGACGTTCTCCTGGAAGGATACCCTAGCAAAGATTGCACGCATGTGCTCCAAACAAATTATTGACTCATTGTTGCTAGTTGGTTTGGCAAAAAGGCTCTTAGCTCTTCTAAGCAATTTGCTCAGTTTGCTGATGGGGACTTCTTGGTTTTTGTACTCTCTGTAAAAGAGGTCTCAGGTTTGATCCATGTGCTGACAATTTTTTCGGTTAGACTGTGATCATCAGGTACTTAAAGTATTTGGGATTGATGAGTAACGATCGACTGCGATAATCATGAACGATGTTTTTGCATCTGATAGAATGGGTAAAATGGTATCACTGTAGCTTTTGCAGTGAATTTCCAAGAGCATGCCAAGTCCTACTGAAAGAGCAATTGATTACTTTATTGATCAAGTTACAAGCTAACATGATTAGATTGACTTGTCTCCCCAGCTGACTGAGGTAATAAAGTAATTTTCACTCCATTGAAAGCATAAAGTTCCTCCTTTTTACCTAATCAACTTGACAAGGGAAGTTTAAAGTGCAATCGAAAGGGTCTGATAGATATTGGCTGAGAACGCATCTTCAAAGTTACTTCTCACAGAAAGCAACTCATTCCAAAGCACGAGCAAAAAGTTAAACAGAGCGACAACGTGAATACTGCATAAACTGTCAAAAAATCGAATTTTAAAAGTTAATACAAAAAGGGGAGTGAATTTAACTAAGGATGTTTCAACGCAAAGTCCGATTGGAAATGGTATCTCGGGGAGTATCATTTATTCCTGCCATGATAAAAAGTTATGAATTTTAATTAAGAATAAAGGGGTGGTATGCCACACACTGTAAAAAATTTCTTATTTTCCATGCAACAATTTCACCAAGACAGCAACATGCAAGATGCATATTTCTTTAGTGGAAATGAAAGAATTTTCAAATGAGCACAAAGATCAAGTGCATGAAGATCATGAATTCCTCTTCATCGTGGGACTGAGGATGGAGGATGGAGAAGAGAAGATGAAGGACTGAGAATTGAATGAAGCGGGTAGAAGATGGAGCATGGTTGATGATGGATGAAAGATTGAGGATGGACGATAGAAATTGGAGTATGAAGTTTGGAAGATGAAGGATGGAGGACAAATTAATGACGACAGTGAGCAAGACTCTGAGTTGATTTGATTGTGAATTAATTTTGTGAACCGTTAAGTTTCCACTTGTGATGATACACTGTTTTCAAGTTCCATCAAATGTTGTCTCTTACAGTTTTCGCATCGTTTCGATAAATATTTTGCCTGTAGATGAAAAATTCATCTTGTTTAGTCTGTTTCAAGTTTTGCTTTATCATATTTTAACAAGATTTGTTGTCTGGTTACAACTCGAAATGATTTTAAAAAAGGTAGCTGTCAGCTTACAAAAGTGACCACAGTCAAAATTGGAAAAACGAGCATCTCGCATCAATTGATTGACGAATGAATTGAATAAATAATCACAATGAAAGCATTCCATCATTCACTTACAAACTCTAAAGGTGAAAATGCTTTACCTGTCAAGAATTCCCGGAAGGCAAGCCCCCAGAACGAAAACGTCGCAGGAAGCACTTATTTCCAAAATTGTCGCAGAAAGCACTTATTTCCAAAATTTTTGCGATCGAAAACTGAAGCCTGATTGATAAAATGTAACCTTGCTGAACTGTTAAACCCAATTCAATTGAAAATAAATCGACGCACAGCTAAACAAAAGAGGTTAACCCCTTCAAGAGAGTAAAATTAACGCATCAATAATTATTCAAATTATTTAAATGGTAAAAGAAAAAAGCGAACGTGAAATATTCAAACAAATTTGATCATTATCAGCTGAGAGAAGACCTTCCTGATTTATCATAGTTTCTTTAGAATCAAAGGGTTATTGATTGAGAGCACCACTTTAATGATGAGGTCTTTCACAACATTTCTTTCGAAAATTGTTATAGACACCATTGGATTCACCTCGCATGAACAGTCCAAATTTTCATTTAAAGCAAATGGTTGATATAACAATAGGGAAGCTTAATCCTTCATGAAAAAATTCTGAAGCAATTAGAGTCACTTTCACTATCACTGTCCTTATTGACATTTTTCACCCTCTTTCCTCAATCATTTATCTCCATCTTCGGAACGATTTAACCCCTTTTCCATCTTCCATCCTTTCATCCTTTCACCCTGCATCCTCTTTCCTGAAAATTCCATCCTCAATCCTCCACCCTGTATTCTCCATCACTCAACATTAAATCATATTCAAGATCGTCATCCTCTTGATCATCTCACCACATTGGCACATTCTTTCATTTTCACAAAATAAAAACGTGATAAAAGTGATCACAACAAAGAAAGTCATTTCCATTTGACCTCTGCATTTAAAGATCTTGAGTAGATTCAGTCTCTCCTTTCGGGATTCACTGCTTTTATTCCACTGATATCTTGAATATTGAATAATGATCCTGGTTTTTCAACTCTCTTATGCTTTTGCTTGCTGCATATTTATGCATTTGAAGGAGCTGCTATCTGTGACATCATCATTTTATGGGTCTGTTCTTAGATGGTTGTTGTTCAACCCTGAGAATGTGTGAAGTGTTTTTTTATTAAAGTCTCCTGGTTTACAAATATATTGTTCATTAAGAGAGAAAGCGTCAAATATGTAGCACAAATTTAATTTCATGTACTCTTCATCACACAAATTGTAACATATTGCATTCTTTATAGTTGTTGATAGGGCTTGATAAAACAGCCCAAGAATTGTTATTGTAGCCACAGCAGCCTTTTACAATTTTGATCTAGGTGTGCTAATGTGACACATTTAGGCTCAAAGCAGTTGTATGGGTCAAAGACTCAACACAAACAAACAGAATCAAATGAAATATCTCATTCTTGTTCACAGCAACATTCTGAGTGCACAAAAGTGGCAAAAGGGGTCCATTATGCACATTGAGTCAGTAAAATACCTCAGAGTACATTCTTTTCAGGTAGTAATTATCAAGAATTAAAGGATACGTGTTCAATTTGAATTGAAGGCTTCATATGTTTTGACACTTGTCATATAAAGGAGAGCATTATCATGTAGAACCCAACAATAGCATGCAGTCCGCCAAAGGAGTATTTGAATGTGTTCGCGGAACATGTCCATTGTTCCTTTAAGTTTGTCTCTGTATTTTCTTGGACATTGAGGCCATTGTCAACATCAAAGTTGTTGGTTTGATTAAATGGATTTGATAAGGAGTGAATGCACTTTTTGTGAAACTACAGGAGATGGTCAGTAAGACAGACACCATTGAGGTTGAATTGCATGACAAATGACAATGATGTAGTATAGGATCAACAGACAGAATGTCCGTGTATGAATCCATCAAGAAGAAGTTTGACTGGAGGTTTGGAGGGGTGGTGGTGATGATGGAAAGATATGAATAAAAACATGGGAATTGAACAGGATTTGCTATTGGACAAATCGTGATTTTTAGGCGCTCAAGTGCAATAGTATTTTTTGGCGATATTCGGGATTTGTCTATTTGACAAACACAATCACAGCCTTAGATGTTAATCACTGATTATAGAAACTCCTGCCTTGAAGACAAATGAGCTATGCTTATCAAGCTGTGCTCACAAGCTGCTTTGCTTTACAAATCCAGAAATACACAAGTGCAATCGCAGCTGCAAGCTTGTAAAAATAGCTGCAATGACCTCTGAGAATTGCAAAAAGCAATTGGAGAAATTTCCATGAGCTTGCAAAAGTAACCACAATGCACTTCCACAGCAAATGCAATTACAATGCTACTCATAAACTTGCAAAAAGCAAGTGAGACAATCCTTGTAAACATACTTAATGAGCAAGCACCATTTTGTGCAATCTGCAAAAGCAATCATGAGTACGCTCCCCAAATTACAAACACCATCCCCATGACATTGATGAGTTGCATGTGCACTACAATGTTGCACTTGTGATGTACAAAATAACAAATGCAACTGGAATACTCTGTTTTCAATGCGCTACAAACTCAGCAAGTCACAATGGCCCTTGCAAATTGCAAACATGATGCACAACCACCATGAACTCCAGGACAATCACACGGGACTGCATGAATTGTAAGAACAATTGTAACAAGCTTGATAGATTGCAATTGCAATGATCACAAAGAGAAGTCATCTGTGATGATGATGATGATCATAGATGGCTCTGAGATTGTGTCACACAAAGGCAAGCTTTAAAAATCAACACTCCACCTGGTATGGCTTGCTTATGATATTTCCAGGTTCCAGCACTATGATGCTATTGAAAGCAGTGCACACATAGTATGTAATCAACTTGCTGGTGGTTGTAAGTGCTCTGTTTTTTGGCAATAACACTTGCATTCATCCCCTCCTTGCTGACAGTTGAGGTCAAAGTCATAACAAACAAATACAATTGGCTGCGTTCTGATTGCTAAATCTTTGTTGAGTCTGAACAAACCCATCAATCAACCTGTTGTTGTTGCTTTCTCATCTGGAAATCAAGGTTGTCCTGGGGTTCAAGTGGCAGAGCAGGAATGCTTGCTTTTGCATTTTTGAAACTATCAGAAAATGCAAAAAACAAGGCACCGACTCCATCAACACATTTGTAAAAAACTCAGTGCCTTTGTCTTGGCCAATGAGTGTCAAGCCTAGCAAAGAAAATTTTGATATTTTTTGTTAAACTAATAAATCACTTATGGCAAAGTCAAAGAAAACGAATTGTGATTTCTTTCTTTTAAATATTCACTCTTGCCTTCCTTCTTAAAAGAATATTGAGTATGTAGAAACTGAATTGTCAGACATCTCAATTCATTCTTTTTATCACCGGTGTAGATTGAGAAGAACTCATTGTTTGTCAAAAGAAACTCTTCACAGTCAAAATATCCTGTTTGGATTTATCATTGGTGTAGTTTGAGGATGTCCTGTTGCATTTTGTTTGGCATAATCAAACCTGAAAACTAAAATAAGTCTGAACAGACTTCCTTTTGTTCTGGCTAAAAATGATGGATGAAAATTTGTCTGTAGAAGCTGGCAGAGTTTGACAAAATCAAGAAGCAAGTTCTTCACCTTTGAAAGCGGAGTCAAGAGAAGTCGGAAAGTTGTCTCTACCTCAAATAATGTTTGCAGATACCCACTAACAACTTGTGACCAAGCTATTGATCATTAATTGGCTCCAATGAATAATCATAGTCATGATGATCATGTTTTTACAAAAACTTACCAAACAAAGTCACCTCAGAATTGAAGTCACCTAGAGTTTCAATCTTTCCTGTGTCTAAGTGAGAATGTTAAAAAGTCTTTTTCTATCCTGACTCAATTGGAAGATGAAGTGAATCTTCACCTGCTAGGCAGTATTCCTAAATTTTCCCACCCATAATGGACTAATCTTCTTCTAAGTGCAGCTGTTTGAAAATAGCCTGACAGTGCTCCTTTTTTATAGTTGATTAAAATCCAAACAGGCATCACTTACCATGGTTGTGTAATGATTTAGAAATCCTACCATCCATGTACCACAAACATGATACACATTTGTTTGATTTTGTAATCATAAAGAACAGCCAGACTGACTTTCTTTTATACACTGATGATAAACTTTGTTTTTGACTGGAAAAGTAACAATGACAATTGTTGAATGAAATTTTTTGAAGTATCCAAGACTCTTGATAGGACTTTGCTGCATCATGCCATGTGTTGCATGGCACTAACTTGCAGATGTTCAAATTTCTGACTTCTCAGTCATGTTTTATTCTAATTTCATTGCCTCATTTCACTGTTATCTGCTATACTGTGAAAGGATTTTTGCCCCCTCTAATCACAATTGTCCGTACAACTATTGTTACTCATGATGACCAGCACCTTTCTAAAACAACAGCATTTTTCTTGACAAAGAATGCTGGTGTATGTCTTTACTGATCTGACAACTCACACCAACCTCTCCTAGCAGATATTCTTTCTCGTTCCTTTGAAGATGGCACCTCAGATCCTGGAGGGGAAGACATCACAGCACCTTCTTTGTCTCCACTGAGCAGGATGACACAAAATAAATATTCCCAATAATAAGTCACAGAAGCAGCCAACAAATTGTATGCTCTGTTGCTTCAACTCAATGCATCTGATGTGAGGTGATATTTGCCCAACACATTCTGCTCTAGTCACGATCAACACTGCCAAACACACATGCAATTAGCTACTGCAATATGGTGGCAATTGTGTGTTTTGACCCCAACATGCTTGAATCTTCCTTCCAAAATGCTCTCATAACAAGTCAATGAGTAACCCTGCCTACTGCAATGCATGCCACATAGACAACCACAACCTTGGTTTTTGTTGTCTTGGTTCTGGATTTTGTGTATCTTGCCACTACACTCACTAGCAGGCAACTGCAGACTCTTGTGCCTGCTATATCACTGATAATCAACATTCACTGACAATCAACATGAAGATCTTTGCATTTAATTGTGAAAATCATGTGATGATACTTTCATGCATTAACTGTGGAACTTTGAGATACTTTAATACAGGTATTTGCATGCCACTGTGACTCTCTGAGTGATAGTTAACATCATGCCAGCTGAGGATGCTATGTCAGAATGAAAAAAGCTCTTATCACAATAAGTTCTGAAGAATGCCAGAATCCTTCCTTATTATTGGCATTGATGACAACAACAGTAATAGTGCAATCATGTCACGTTATGGGAAATCCAAATAAACAAACATAGAAAGACTGACATATTGATAAAATCTTTCCAATTACTCAAGTGACAACTCCATAGGAACAAGCTGTATCCGAGCACTTTTTGAGTTTTTTACCTCATATCATTTTCCCTGCCTCATCATTTTGAGGAAATGATAGGTGGAGCTTTTGGACAACATCCTAATTGTTTGATTAATGGCAGAGCAATGCTTGTAAAGGAAGGGAAGAGTGTCGTACTCATGCTTATAGCACTTTTGTATACAGAGGAAGTATACTTGAAGGTATCAAAATAGGTCTAAAACAAGCATGCTAGACATATACCTGCAGTGGGATGATGCTGACAGGAGAATGACACAGCAGAGGCAAGTGTTAAAGTACTCTGGCAGATGAGAATTCAGCATTTTGGAAGGAGGCACGCAGAGTTGATGTCAGCTGTGGAGGTCTTGTATGTTAGGAACTTGTGATGTAGTTACATGACAATGTGGCTTTTAACAAACTATAAATATGTAGATACCATGCCATAGCTAAGTTTGCATTGTATCACCCAAATCCAGTCATGATGCCTTTGACATGTGACATTGGGTCATTTTCAGCCAAAAATTTGTGTCCGGCCAACAAGTAGCCGTTGTGTTGCTGAAATTTTTAAGTAAGATGCTAATCCATTAGAATAGTCTTCAGTGTTGTTCTTTCCTAGCAAAGTCACCCCAAAACTCTTTCCTAGACCTATGAGGAAATTGGGCACAGCTTGTACTGTAAAGAGTGGTGTGATAGACACATCCTAGCGATAGACACACTTTACAAAATCTCACCTTTTTTACATATATTTCTGTTTTTGAGCACTTGAACCTCTCTTTGTTGCCTTAATGCACTGGTAATAAATTCACCTTTCATAGACCAACATGCCCATATGCTGAGCTCCCCGTAGTTCCTCTTGGTTCAAAAGTTATGGCTGATTGTTGCATCAATCAGTACATGTCACCTTGCTTTTTTGGTGGGTTTACATATTGTATGACATATTGTATGGCTTTAGCTTGTCCTGCTACATGACACAAATGATGTTTCCTTGCTCTCACCACCAGAACAGGTTGTTCCAATTGTTGGTATTATTGCAACTGACAATGAATGTACAAACGTGTGGTGAACATTGTTTTGGTTGCCACACTGCTGTTGGCATGGAATGCACGGTGCTTCGGCGGATTGTTGCATCTGCCGAGAAATGGCACCGGATGAACTCACCATTTGTGCTGTTTTCTGAACAGGATAGCATGTTAAAAGTTTTTAGTTTGTGAACTAATTCTCTCTTGTATTAAATTTAAGAAACTGATTAACCAGGTAATAGTTAAATTTTATTTATATTAATTAATTCTTGGAATGGGTTGATTGTCATGTCTGCTGGAAACAGCACAGATGAACCCATGGCTTTCTCTACTTCCAGTTTTGCAGCATTGTGTTTTGGGGTCTTGGTGACACTGGTGGTTTCAGCAACATTGGTATGGTGTACCTGATGCTGCTTTATGCTGATGGCTGCCAAACTCACTGCAGCCAAACCCCATGCCTCAAAACCCACTGCTGACAAACGCGGAGCAATATACACACTTTACAATCTCAATACATTTTGTGCGTCTATCGCACCGCTCTTTACAGTATTGTTTGTCTTGTGTAAGTCAGCAAGGCCTTGATTGGTTGCTTTTATGTGATATAGTCCACCATACTCTGAGTTTGCTGGACATTTCCTTGTCAAGTCTTGATGCAGCACTCCACAACCCATGAATTCACACACCCTTCAATTATGCTGACATAAATTCTGAAACTTTGTCTTTCCATCACAATACTGAATCTTGCTCAGGCTTTTCCCAGACACTTTCAATTCTTGTGTAGGCTTTTTGTAATTTGACTCCCTCTAATAAATTTGAAGTATATAGGAAGTCTCTTTGAATCCAAGCCCATAAATCAAGGTCACAGCTATAAACATCTAGCTTTTGTGTTGAACAATTGTAGTCGTAGAAATTTTGACTACTCATCTTCTGCTGTTATGTTTTCATCAATTTGGATCTGGCAATCTGATTGCATCCAAGTAGAAAACTTTCTGGCTAAACGCTATTATTGTTACGAATGTGCACCATGCTATATATTTCCCCATGAGTTGACACCTTTTATAACCAGATAATTTCAACCCAACTTCATGTACAGATTTGAGTACAAAACCTCAAACATAGGTTAGATTCCTTTTGCCTCTCATTTTGACATTTTTGCAGCACTCATTTTTATTAACATGCCATGATTATTTTTGGCTAATATTCAAGCAATCTTATAAATGTTAAAATGACAATTTTCCTTATTATACTGATAGGATCTCATTTATGCTACTATGCATACATGGTTTCATGATGTGGTTAGGCTACATGTTGGACTGAAAAACATAACATTGCCCAAAGGCCTGAAAACACAAGTATTCACTTGATTTTTAATTCAGAAGTATGTAGACCATTAAGAGGTTCAATTTTTGTGGTGAGGTGCAAAATATTCCAAGAGGCATCAACTAAAGAGTGCCCCATAATGGCTAGGACCCTTAACCTTTCATTTCTTCATTTTAGCAAGTTTTGCCTGAGACTTCCAATGAGAAAATATCACATGTTCAACTAATTCAAAACAAGAAACATGCGTAGCTCTGCGACAATTTTTTTGTAGTCCATTGATTGTCATATTGTCATTGGATATGGTATAATGTGAATTCCAGATATTGTGTGTATTTTTAGCTCATTTCTGGTTGTTGAGATGGCAAGCTTCCAGCTAGAATTTTGTGACCATCAGAAAATATCATTGATTGTTGCATGGCCTCATCCTTTTGCATTAATCAACTTTGCAACAATTGGATTGAAATACTGTGAATAAAGCACTTAGGGCGCAGCAATTGTCAATGTATTGATGCAAAAATTGAGCCCCTCAAGGACTGGTCATATCACACTGACAGAAAGTAAGTGATTTTTGCTTTCATGAGATAAAGCAAAAGACACCACAATTTTTCCTCCTGTTACGTCATCTTTTATCATAGATATCACAGATATTAATGTTTTTGACTGTGAATAAGTAAAATTATTCAAAACTTGCCATTCTTGATGATCTTTTCAAAGATAACACCACAACAGGGGAACAACTGGCATGCAATCACATCCTAGATCAATATTTTTTTCAAATAACCAAAATGAACCATGGAGATTGTATGTCAGGGTGTACTGGCTAATCTGGGGTGACAGAAGGTCCCAACATGAGTTGCATAGATTGACATGGATGATTCATTCCATAGAATCTCAGAGCAGATGGGACTGTTTTGCCCTGTAGCAAGAGCATATCTTTCCTGGTTGGTAGCTCTGAGCTGTAGGTGGTTGGCAATGGTCCAAAAAGATTAGGGCTTCATTGCAATGACTAAGAAAGTGTGCTGCTTAAATTCTGTAGATATTGTAGAAGATGATCATGTTGTATTCCTTTTTCATCTGCTGGGTTGATGAGACCAAGACTACCTAAGTCTGTTTACCTTGAGAGTTGAAACAAAAATTGTTAATGATCATCCAATATTTTTATGTGCTAAGAATAAGCAATAATGTTCCGGCACACAGGATGTGATACTGTACATTTTTTACAAGTACTCCATGTTGAAAAAATGATGCCAAGTTTTACTTGGCCAAAATTGACCAAAATTGAGAGCCAGTTCAATCTAAAAAATATTGTGATGAATCCAGTTCACTAACTTGTAACTGTAATAACATTGATGAAGGAGAAAAATGGTATCTGATTTGGTTATCCAAATCAGTCATGATCTCAGGTGCAAGCAGCAAAAAACAGAGACCTGTAGCTTGGATTCTAAAGGGGTTATTGGGTCCATGCTACAGTCAAAGTAAAATGACTAAATTAGTACAAAATTCCTAAGTCACTTTCAGAGCAGTGACTTTTTGACCTACACATTTCTCTTGCTAAACAGTGTTTGCATGATTTTACCAGATGTAAATAATTTTTTCAATTAAATTATTATCTCAACAGTCATGCAATGTGTGATATTTGACCACAAAGTCAACTGTAAACTCTACCCAACTACCCAAGAAAACAAAAGCATCATCACTGAGCTTGAGGTGATTTTCAGTCCATTTTTTCTTCAGCACAATCAATGATTATTTAAACTCATTATTGCACCCAAAATCCACAAAACCTGGATTACAAGCAGGATTATGGCAACTGACAATGTTTTGATTATAATTTTTTTAATCAAACTAAAACTGGGAAGAAAAAAATTATTATACTTGACTTTGTGAAGAGACCCTGTTGGATGTATATGAAGGAATAAGTCTTTATCTCCAAAATTTTTACTGGCATTTGGGTGGCATGGTATACAATGGTGTATAATTTAACTTCATGTATGCACAATGCCAGCTGACATTTCATGTGGGGATTCTGTAGCCAAAAGTAACAATTCCCCAATATTTCAAACTACAGTACATCAGTATCAAAGTTTTTAAGACCCCACGTATCTAAGGCATGTTTGTCTAGATTTCATTCACATTTTTTTGTCTCATAGTGAAAGTACCCTGACCATTTATAAACCATCCTAAAATGTTTCTCCTTGTCCTGAGCAATGCTCCCAAAGAGTTCCTCCCAAGAATTCCAGTTGTTTGCTGAGTTACATCACTTTGCTATTGCAGTCACCACATCATCATTAGTGGAAAACAGCACAAAATGAATGTTATGCACCCTGGAGATGATGCAAGGAGTGGCAGGAGGATGGTATGATACTGTACTATATGGTCTAAGTGGTAAGCTTTCAAGATACCATTACTTTTTCCATGTTAGAAACACTAGCTTAGCATGGATTAAATATATACCCAAATGTAACTTTTGACATTTGGTGCATCTTACATCAATGTGGGTATACTTACGTGACTAGAATATTCAGAAGTTAACACTGCCAAGAATGCCATGCCGTATAGTACAACTATACACATAACACATGAAAAAATACGTATATGTAAAAACAATATTGGTAAACAGAGAACAATGTTACCAGTATAGTTTACAATCACAAACCATCTGTGTGACAAACCAAAACAAATAATGCTTATACAATTTGATTCTTTCTGTAAAATGCACATAACTTCTAAAAATACCAAATTAAGTGTGTAAAGAGATTAAACTTTACATACTATTTTTCACACAGAATATGGTCCTATATGATGCACAAAAAGAAAATTGGAAGTTTTTTATACAATACAGTTCTACATATCAAAAACAATGAATGAGTTTGCACCTCTTGAACAAATCACAATCTATCTTTTCAACGCAACAAAATTGTTATACACAGAAAAATGTTACAAAATCCTCTTACAGTCACACTTGTCTATGTGAGAACCCAAAATGAATGATATATATGTTAGACCCCACATTGATACTTTACCAGAATTGATACCAGACCATCCAGTATCAATGTAGCATGATCCCCATGTTGAGACCTGCTTCTACAAATTCCCTCTGCTACAATATGGAGACTTTCAGTCTCAGATATAGGTTAGTAGGAAGGATGTGTTCTCATGTTTCATGTTTTGATAATGAGTGCACACAGTATTAATGATGGACATCCAGTATCAACACTGGATGTACCTGGATTGATACTGGACAGTCACTTTTATATTCCAGTATCAATACTGGATTGCCTGTATCATACTGCAACAGTTATAACATAGGGCCCATGGGGCAAGTTTCACTCATGACCCAGTTTTCATACCGGGCGTCCCAAATTGAAATGGGACTTCAGTCATCTTTCCGGTATCAACACTGGAGTCCCCATATTGTAACTAGGGAATTCTTTGGAACTGGGTCTTAATATGGGGATCACGCTACCCATTATTGATACTGGATAGTTTGGTAGCAATACTGGGGTAGTATCAATATGGGGTTCAACATAAATATGTTTGGGTCCGTATTGTAACTGTCCCAGTCTTGATCCTGGACCGTCCAGTCTCAAGACTGGGTAGTGCAATTCCTGAATTGAGATGTGGTTCCAAAAAATGCCCCCAGTTACAATACAGGGACTCCAGTAT
>JALLPC010000382.1:0-13737 GCA_036940045.1 Stephanocyclus meneghinianus | reverse complement strand
TACAGCTACTACAGCTACTACAGCTACTACAGCTACTACAGCTACTACAGCTACTCCAGCTACTACAGCTACTACAGCTACTACAGCTACTACAGCTACTACATCTACTGCAGCTACTACATCTACTTTAGCTTCTACAGCTACTTCAGCTACTACGGCAATGGCTACTGCAACAACTATATGATTATGATTATGGCTACTGGTACATCCACATCCAAGATGTAATCATCCAAATTCCTTATCTAGAGGGATTATGTTTCTTGACTTCTAAAAACCTGACACAGAAGCTGCATCAAAAGATTTTATGAAGCGCTCATTAATTTTACTTGGGTAATACAAAGAACCCTAACTATAACATACCATATTATTTTCTCTATTAACTTTATGAAGTTGGTACTCGTCCCAAAACTCCGAAGTGACACAGCCATGCCTGTTAGGCCGCGAACAGGGGTAGGATAGTCAATCATGGCAGCCTCTATCGAAAAAGCTTGGAATAGCTTTCCTGATACAATTTCTACAGCTTTTGCATCTTTGGCGGTCACGATTCCAGTGGTAACGAAATTCTATGGCTGTAGGCCTAACAAAACTCTCTTTTGTCGAAAATGGAGAAAGCAACATAAGTACGCTGATACTCCGCTTACTTAACATCTGCTCCGTACAACATACGCCTACCTCTAATCTCATCTAATCTCTGGCTTCTAAAAATCCACGACTCAGAGTGGAACCGTGAATTTTCACTCTAGAGAATGGATCATCTCCAAAAACCATCCCCTACTTTTCATTGAGAGACATTGAACCACTTGCGTGCACGATCCACAGAGTGCTGCTCCAAGGCAAAACGCGAACAAGAGATGGTCATGTGAATACAAACTTGATAATGTCGACACAACAATTTTGATGGTTTCACTTCTCCCATCACCTTCAAACTTCGAATCGCACGAACGGATACTTAGTGCACCTTCCGCAAAATATTATATTAGGGTAAAGATAAGAAATTCAATAATGAAGATGAAGCGAAAATCTCTCTTCAAGACTATAACTCCCAAGTCCACTTCGACACATCGTAGTGCCAACAGTATTGAATCAAATGAGGATGTTTCAACAACCAGAAAGAAAAGTGCTTACAGCCGAATGCTCCAACTATCGATTGAACAGTATGCAAGAGGATACGAGTTAATGGAACGAAACGATCTTGATAGTGCAAGAGAATGTTTCGAAGATGCACTGGCTGCGCGACTGGTCTTGCATGGTCCCGACAGTGAGGAAGTAATGGAGACACACTATCAGTTGAGATTGATAGCTCGCAACCAAGGCGATTTACGCAAGGCAGCGCATCACAAAGCAAGAATTATGCAAATACAAAGTACCAAGTTTTGTCAGAAGTACCAACGTGTGGCTGCTGATCGAATCGACTGGAGGGTTCTGAGTGAAGACTAATGTCAACTAGAGAAAGGATCGTGTTGGAGATCGGCGAATGTCAGAATTTTTACAAGAATAGAACAATTCATCCACGCGGATAGCTTCTTCTCGTCCCCAACAGTCCCCAACTGTTTCGTTTGACTCTTGAGTGTAAAATAAAGATGAGAGTAATACATACGGTGAACAATCTGGTCTCATTCTTCAGATCACATTGTACGGAATCTTCGAAGTAACAAAGTAAAATCCGATGAGATAATACCTAAACTTAAGCGGCAATAGACAAAGCAGTCATTGAGGAAGGTGATCGATGGTCAGATCCCTTGCTTCCATGAGAAGGACGCTGAGTTGGAGCTGTCCACAGATGAGTTATGGATATAATATGTACAACACGCCATACATAAGCTAGGTAGGAGCTAGGTAGCCCTTCCCGTTGACAACCACATACCTTTAAATCACATCAAAGGTTCAGAAAAATATTTAGTATATCTTGAGTACATAGAAGAACTTAAAGGTAGTAATGAGAACCCGGCCCTAGCGATCTACCCGATCATCGGCAGATCATCAGCAGATCAGCAGATCAGCAGATTAGATTGGTCTAAACTTTGCTCGACGCTGTGGCAATCCAAGGCGACTGAAGAGATAACAAGTTTACGAGAATTCCAATAAAGAGCGCAAACCTCAGTCATCGGTCGCACTTTAAAGTATTCTTAGTCTCATTTCATCGCCCCTATCTCACAAATACTGTTGGGCAAAAAACTGCCGTTCTCTCACGATGATGCTTTGCTCCAAAAGTAAAACGAGTCCGCAGCGTCTCGGAAGAGTGCATAGACTTCTGAAATTCCGTGGTCGTACCTCTCACTGCTTTTCCACCATGCGAAATACTGGCAGCCTTCTCGAAATCTTGAGACACCGAAACGAAAAAGACATAATCGCCCTTCCAGAATATAAGGCTCGTTCGAATCTTGACAACTTTCTACGCTCTAAGACCGGCCGCGAACTACCCCAATCGTCTTATGTATTACCCAATATCTTACCGCCCACACCTCCCGCCGCTGGGTACACCCACGTTCTCACCCCATCTCAGATCACTCTCGCTTTGGATGCAGCAATGGCCACGTTTCATCTTCACGTGGAATCACGCATTGCGTCTTTGTGCGGTCAAGGATTTTACACCATTGGACCGTGCGGAGAAGAAATGTTGTCGTCCATTGGGTTCGCTTTGGATCCACATGCTGATGCCATAGCTTTGCATTATCGACACTTGAGCGTTTCTATTTTGAGACAATTAAGGTTGGGAAGGAAGAGTTTGGAGGAGATTATTTTGGACAGGGCGAGGGGATACTGTGTCTCTAGGTTGGATCCAGGTAAATCACAAGTTGTTTGGCGGTGCAATTCTTGATGACATTCGTGGCGGACAATACTGACTTGATACTTTTGCTTTTCTCGTTTTCCCACAACAGTCACCGGTGGGGTAAGACTAATCGTCATTTTTCTCTATTATTCCATTTACTCGCGAGATGTCGGAAGCTGATTTTGTTGATATATGTAAATATTATTTGTAAAACATTCCGACAATCGAAATTATGTTGGCAAAAATGAATCGCAGGTTCATTGTGCCATTGGATCAGCGAGAGAACCGAACACAAATGATTACGGAGGTGGAGATTATGTCGTAACAAGCACTCTCGCGTCTCAGTGTCCTCCCGCAGCTGGGCGTGCACTGGCTTTTCCAATCGCAGATACTATATTTCGCGGTGAAAAATCTGAAAGTGCCGCCTCTGTAAAACAAGTTTCATTTGTAACAGTTGGAGACGGATCCGTTCACAACGCCCATTTCTTGTCTGCATTCAACCTTGCTCGACATGCTCGATTTCGTAGGAACAAGTGTCCCGTTGTGTTCGGTGTCAGTGATAACGGTCTTTCCATCTCTTACCCCACAGATGGCTACGCCGACTTCCTATTCAGCAAAACTTCATCTGATCCAAAATCGAGAGCGCAGAGAGATAGAGATGGAATTCCAGTATTCAAGGCAAATGGCTGTGATATGTTTGATGTTTACGACAAAACACTCCAAGCCACGTCATACTCACGTAAGAACTCGGCCCCGTCACTTGTTTTGTACCAAGAGCTAATTCGCAGGTTTGGTCACGCTGCAACCGACCGACAACACGCCTATCTGGATGCCAAGACAGTTGATCGTATGGCTGATAGCGACGTTGTCGCCAGCGCTATTGTTCAGGTCGTGGATCAATGGAATGCCGTGACATACGAGGAGGCGTATCATCGATTTCACGAAATTGGCATGATGGTCCAACGATCCTTTGATAAGGCAGCCGAAGAGCCTAAAATATCAACCAGAGAAGAGATGATCGAGCAGGTGTCGCAGCCGATGGTTCAAATTCCACGGTTGAATCAAGAACTACTAACCTCTCTCAACGAACTTGAACGGACTGAAAGTATTGTCAGGAACGAAACGCCAAAGCGCGATGTCATGCGGAAGCATATGACACGTGTCGTATCGGAGGCACTGACAAACAATCCAAGAGTTGTTTACATTGGAGAGGATGTTGAGCATGGAGGTTATTATCTTGTAACCGATGGGCTTGCAAAGCGCTTTCCTGGACGTGTGATTGATTTTCCTCCCGACGAAACTACTTTGTTAGGTGCCGCAATGGGTTTTTCGCATGCTGGTTTGCTTCCCATTGTTGGTATGCAGCAATTTGATATTGTCTATTGTTATTTCCACAGCAAAACGTGCACCATTCTCATATCCCGGTCATTCTTTATCCCACAGAAATCCCTTATAGCAAGTATTTAGATTGTGGAGCCGACATGTGAGTATGAAGGTATTGCTAAGCATTTTTTCCTCTCGCCACTAGGTACGCTGCACCATTCAATGCCGTGCCTGTGATATAGGTTTTATGAACTTGCAATAAGCAACTGGCTCACAAATAAACAAAGGCCAAACGGCATGATCATACGAGTCCAGGGGTTTGATAAAGGCGAGTGTAAATTGTTTCATATTATTTTCGCTGTACAATTATTCATTCTTTAGTGTTAGTAACCATGGTGAAACGTCGTTCTTGCTGATTGGCCATACGACACAGGAGTCTTTGGCGGAAACTTTCACACTCATAACATGATATCTCACATACCACCTGGTGTAGACGTCTTATGCTACAGCAATGGCAAAGATTACGTCCGCGGGTTCAGAAATGCAGTTGCTCAAGCTCGAAATGGTAGAGTGGTTGTTTTTATTGATTCCACTCATTTGCTCAATCTTCGACATTTACATGGAAAGGATAGAGGATGGGAGTCTAGCTACCCGGCAGATGAAAATGAAATGATGAGTTTTCATGATGTTAGACTGTTTGGGGGTGGTGGAAAGCATCTCATCGTCACCTATGGCAATGGTGTTGTCACATCTCTTCGTGCTCGACGCTCATTGGCAGAGCAGAGCATTATCATTTCCGAAGAAGAAGTTGACATTGTTGATTGTCCCTACATCAGTGACATTCCCGACGGACTCCGTGATGTAATATCCACAAACCAGTACGAGGAGGGCTCAATTTTATTCTGTGATGTTTGCAAGGAAGGTCCTGGATCGAATGTTTTGAGTTCTATGGTGATGGGATTGAAGAAGGAAAATCTTCTCCCTTCAAAGTGGGGCTTTGTTGCTGCTCCTCGTACTTACAATCCTTTAGGGAATACTCTAACGTTTCTGAATGAAGATGATATTATTCGGTCATTTCTTCGTATAAGCGAGTAGGAAGGATATGAGGTCGAATAGTTTAAAATAGAACTCTCATAGTTCGGGACTGTACAATATTACTTTTGCTCTACCTCTACGCGTGATATTGAAGATACACTTTTGTCACCTTTAGCGCAAATGTAGTAACTGATTGATTATCTAAACGGCGCTATGAAATATCTTTGAACATTGACTGGTGAATAACGGTAGTGCCTTGCAATGGCAGGTGTTACCTATATGTACCATACATCATGTTGTGATCTTCATGTGGTCCACTCTCTCGTGCGCGATTCTTAGGCAATTTATTGTCCACCTTCTTCCACCACAGCACGCAAGCTCCAGCAGCTACAGCTGCAACTTCCTGCGCACAACATCGACACCAATTCAATCACTTAGTATATCATCAAACAACCAGCACCACGACTCCCGCCAGCCGCCTCTCTCTCCATCTCATCATCGTGATCTCGTGACACTTTTCCTTATATAAACAAAACCTGACAAAATGATGAACATTTCCCGTCCCCCGATTTACAGATCTGCACGAGCAGTCCCATCCGAAGCGAGCTCGTCCCGCGGCCTGTCCATAATTCTCGCGATTCGAATCCTCATAGGTGTTACCTCATTAGTCATGATCATAACCACCGTGGCCATGCTGCTTCCGATGTTCCATTCGATTGATTCTAATTTGAGGGGTCATACTGAGAATGTGCCGGCAATTCAATCTATTTTGTCTCGGGATGGCGTACAAAACACTGCAGGCGCGATGGATATGCATCATGGTGTACATAAAAATATCAAAGACCATGCGCAAGGGCTGAGAGACCATATTATTGAACAGGCGCGGGCGAAAAAAGAACTGGAGACTGTGAAGTTAAAAGAGGATTTTAAGGATTTATCAATTGAACGGACGGAGAAGCCGGAAGAAGTGAAGGTATTGATTCCCGTCGGTGAACCGACAGTAACTGCATCCGCTCAAACTAACAATGATGTCGGTGATGCCAAGGAAGATGGAGATGACGACGATGACGACGAGACTGAAGATGAAGGCCAAGCTCAAGGAAATCAACAAGAAATGACAGATTCGACACAACAAAAAGAGCACGCTAAGGCGTCCGAAGAAGTTAAGTTGCAACGTTTTCCTCCTTTAGATCTTCCTCTGGCTCGAGGATTTTCGGGTTTGCCCATGGAGATGACGCCTGCTTTGGTCGGGGCGAAGCGCGGCACTATTGAATGCGATGTGAATGTCAAGTGAGTTGAAGCATAATTCCTTATGCCTTGCTGTCGTTCGATGAAGTATGTCAAATCAAACCTGACTCGTTCACACAGTATTCTTGCCTACTGGAATGAGCCCCAGGGCAAGAGAGACGAAGAGTTCGTCAGTCCATTCAAAGTGTCGGAATCCCCAGGAAAAACAAAATACTTAACTTTTGAACCAGATGGCGGAGGTTGGAATAACATTCGAATGAGCATGGAGGTAAGCGTAATTACTGGATACTACAGTCATCTAGAGTTCATTAGGAAGTATCTATCTCATCATTTCTTTTACGAACTCGCAGAATATTTTTGTCATAGCTGCAGCTACAGGCAGGACACTGGTGTTACCTCCACCTCAAAACTTGTACCTATTAGACAAAAATCTCATGTATGATGATTTCTTTCCGATTTTCACAGAACACTTTCAGAAAAGAATTAAGGTTATTGAAATGGAAGATTTTTTAACAAAAGAGCTGGGAGACGGTGGGTATCTTAATGCAGAGAATGCTACAACAAAGCAAAATATGTTAAAAGTTAGCAAGTCATGCATTTCCCAAAGGTCTGGTACGTGACAATTATAGAGGACTTCGTAACTTCTGTCTGGGTAAATCAAACTGTTGTTCTGATCCATTTGACTTCATTCGGTTAATTTGCAGCGGATAATTCGTGCTTTTACATCACTGATGTTTTGAGAGAAAAGGCATTTGTTGCTCAGGTCAAGGATTCCAAAAATTGCCTTATTTTCGATGAAGGGGCGTACGTGAAACATCAAAGTCCTCTGACAGCCGCGATACGAGAATTTTGTGGAAAAGTAAGTCTTGGGCTATTGTTTTGCCTCGATGAATGTTGACGTGTTCTCCTAATAATTTGTGTCGTGTCAATTTCCTCTAGGACCGCTCTCCTTTGTACTATCGAAATGATATGGCAGAACCAGATATCTTACATTTCCATACGTCATCAAACGATGATTACCGAATTCTTAATGTGAGCATTTTTGCTGAGGGCTTTCTGTTTTTATTCAGTTGCCGGATTTATTTTTCTCACCCATAGATATTCAATCCATTGCTGTGGTTGACGCTCTGGAAAACGCAAGCATTTCTATGCTGTTGTACATTTCACTGACCCCGCCTTAGATAACTACATGAAGCGGTTTGTTCGTGACTTTATCCATTACCATGACAATCTTTACTGTGCCGCCGGGAAAATCATACAATCGCTGCAGGAGGAAGGAAAGCAACGAGGTTTTGTCGTGGACGAGGAAGGTGCAGGGGGTTATTCTGCTTTACACGTTCGTCGGGGAGATCTACAATATAAGGAAGTCTTGATTTCGGCCGAAGACTGGTACGAAACAACAAAAAAGTTGTGGCAACCAAATGAAATTTTGTACATTTCTACGGATGAGCAGGATAAATCATTCTTTGATCCGCTCGCTCAGCATCACGAACTCCGTTTTCTAGAAGATTATACTGAAAAGGCAGGTCTGTCCAAATTGGACAAACACTTCATGGGGATGATTGAAAGCATTGTGGCGTCAAGAGGGCGACTTTTTGTTGGCACTTGGCATAGTACCTTCTCGTCTTACATAATGAGGCTGAGAGGGTATTATGGCGTTTCCAAGGTGTCAAATTATTACAACTATAAACCAAGGTGGCTTTGGATGCATAAGTGGGTTTATCCTAATGGCAACTATGCAGCAAGAGAATTTCCCATTGCTTGGCAAGTAATTGAGTTTTCTTTTGCGGTAACGAAAACTGTTGACCCCTTCATGCTCAAATTGACAGGAACGCTCATCAATCATTTCCCATCGCTTTATCCAAAACAGGTTAGGAATAGATGGCGACACTCGAATCACGGGGGACTTGGAGCCGAATAAGACATCGCCGATTGGTGCTTTGGCCAACATTACGCTGCTCCAAGCATCCGAACCCCCTGCCAGACCACAACACTTGTCACGTGGAGTTGCCGGACTCCCAATGGGAGAAACTCCAGCACTGGTTGGAGCATCTCGAGGTAAAATTGAATGTGATGTAAACATCGATTTTATGGCATATTGGAACGATCCGCAGGGAGTAAGAGATCGCGAATTTGTAACTCCATTTCGCATGAATGACACACAGACTCGTTACATCACGTTTTGGCAAGACGCAGGCCGTTTTAATAATATGCGTATGAGCCTGGAGATAATTTTTGTGATAGCTGCCGCAGGCAGAAAAACAATCGTTCTACCGCCTACCCAAAAAATGAATTTGGAGTATTTCGTGAGTCGTGGTTTGAGTGCACACAATATCTTAACATCAATACGATATAATTCGACGCATTTTACTAACGCATTCTCGTAAATCACCATTAGGACAATGATAGCATAAATGGATTTGAGCAGTTCTATTCGTTTGGTGAAGAGTTCCAAAAACGCGTTCCCGTATTGACATTTGCCGAGTTCATTAAGCGTGAGGGTGGCCCCAACGGGATACTAAAGCTGAACGACCAAGAAAACAAGCGTTTGTCACAACTAGCTTCGTTTTGCGAGAATAGACGACGAAGTGAGTTGGTGATTGACCCTATGTGTTTCAGAAAATTCTGTTGCTGAGTTTTCCTCATTGGTAATTCAGGTAATATTTACTGCGGCGAAGCCTTTGAAAAGGTCTTAAACAAAGTTGCTCCGTCAAAGATTGCCCCGTTCAGTGATGCGAGAAATTGTTTGGTTTTTGATGTTGATATTTTCAAGCATGGTAAAATCGCCCCAGCTGCACAGGAGACAGTACACAGTTTTTGTGCAGTAAGTAATGGACATTTCTCGATTCTTGTGTCTTTTATACAACGCTGTTCTACAGATGTAAGTTCTCTCTGTTATTGCAGGGTCGAACGCCGGTTTACTATACAAATGAGCTATCAGATCCTATTGTTTTACACTTTGATACATTTGAGTCAGAACACCGACTCCTGGCACATTTCTACAACTTCATTACGTTTACTGACTCCACAATCGACAATTATTTCAAACGTTTTGTCAGGTAAGTCTAATCCAATCTATTTCTTGATGAAATGCCAAATCTAATGCCATTCTTCCATTCGTTTGACAGAGATTTTATGCATTATAACGATAAAATATTTTGTGCCGCAGGTAAAATAGTGCGAGCACTCCAACTTGAAGCTGTCGAACGAGGTTTTGAGGTCGACGAAGAAGGTGGGGGTGGATACTCGTCTCTCCATGTGCGCCGAGATGACTTGCAATACAAAGATGCTGTGCTCTCTGAAGATAAATGGTGGGAAAACACTCGAGAGTTATGGAAGGACAAAGAGATTCTATATATAGCAACAGATGAACGAGACATGAAGTTTTTTGACAACTTTTGGTTGCACCACGATATAAGGTAAATGTTCACCCAATTCGTTTAATGACGGCTTCGACTTCTTCGCAAGATTCAAAATCACTGTTCCTTGTTCTGTTCAATTTGAAATCTTGCAGATTTCTTAACGACTACTGGGACTTCGCAAATTTGAGCAGTTTAAGTCCAGAACATATTGGAATGATTGATGCGATTGTTGCATCCCGTGGTCACACTTTTGCCGGGACATTCTATAGTACCTTTACTGGTTTTATCAATAGGTGAGAAATACGACATCAATCTTAGCTCCCGTATTACTTGGTTAACACTTGATTTCGCTTTCTGTCGTTAGGATGCGGGGCTACCACGGACATAGCAAATTTACATCGTTTTATAGCTGGATGCCCAAGAAGCTTGAGATGCAGAACGGAAAGATGATAGAGCCACTCACCGGGTTCTCAAGAGAACACCCCATAGGATGGTAGGGAAATGATATTCTTGCTACCTCATGAAACGTTCTATTTTTCTTCCTATCAATCTATTGTTCTTTCGCAGGGTAAGCATCGATGGGGACAAAAAAGTAAATCACGACAATGAGCAAATGCCCAGAGCAGATACTCTCAGGCAGCATACAAATCAACTGCAACAGAATTCCGAAACTGTGATTTTGCAGGCCGACAACAACGGCAACAAACAACACACAAACCATACACATACCCTGCAGGAACATAAGCTTCAAGTTCTCGGGAGTGTGAGAAATGACAGTGGTAAACCCCAAGATGTCCAAGCAAACGACCATGGAATCAAATCGCTGGAAGAAGGCATGATAAACAGCCTGGGCTTTCTTCCTGGTGAAGATGACACATTAGAACAAACTGCAGACGGAAAGACGCTGTACATAGTGTTCTCCACTGATTGTGGAAGCTTTCAGCATTGGCAATCTTATCTTGTCTTCTTTTCAGCAATAAGAATTAGACAACCGGGATTCATCACACGCATTGCTAGCGGATGCACAGACGAGGAGAAGCAAGAAGCGAAAGAATGGTTTCAAGAACACATTGCAGTTATGTCTACTCGCTTTAGGATATTATTTACTCCGAAATTTTCTGAGGTAAAGGATGAGAACGGAAATGCGAAGGGAGATTATAAGTACTTTAACAAGCCTTTTGGGGTTCTTCATTACTTGGAGCACAGCAGCGATTTCGGCTATGACAAAGAAACTGGGAAATTTACGACTATTGAAGATGAAGCTTACGTTATCATCATTGATCCAGATATGATTCTGTTGAGAAATCTGACCACTGACTTCAGTGATGGCACTGCAAAATTTTGGCAACCACATGCGAAACATATCCAAAGAAAAAGTCGTGTTCAACCTGGCACACCATTTGGTCAGACGTATGGCTTTGGTCATACTTGGATGAAGTTCGCTGATCAAGCAGGACCTGATAGTCCAGCCTTGAAGGTGGACGAAAGAGATGCAGAGCTCCACTATCAGGTTGGACCACCTTATATTGCACATTTCCTTGACATGCACAAAATTGTTACTCGGTGGGCTGACTTGGTCCCTAAAGTCCATGCTGCATTTCCACAGCTAATGTCAGAGATGTATGCCTACTGTCTTGCTGCTGCTGACATTCAGTTGCCCCATGTTGTTGTTGATTCAATGATGATCTCTTGCATTGATTGTTACGGGGAAGGTTAGTGTGATCACCAGCATTGTCATACAGCTTAGATAGCTCCACTCACTTTTACCATGTTGGATATTAGGTTGGGATTTTGTTGACGCCATTCCCAATGACGCAGCTTGCACAAGTGGTATCTACCCAAACAAATTTAATCAATTGGCTCTACCAAAAACCCTTCATTACTGTCAAAGTAAGTTGTTTGCATTGTTTGTTTGCGAAATATAATTCATCAATGCTGTACACGTACCTCTGTTTTGCAAGTTGCCCTAAAGAGCTGCTTATGCTATCATCTCACTAGGCTATGGAGTGGGTGATATCTTGTTTTCAAAGTATTTAATGCCTCACGATATATTCACTTGTGAAAGAGCACTTCTTATCGAACCAGTAGAAAAGGAAGCCATGCTACCAGCAAATGCATTTATTCTTGACAGGGACAATAAACACAAGAGATCCAACTTGAATCCAAAGATGCATAAAAGAAATGTGTTTGCTACATGTGCAATGACAAGTGTAGTGAATGAAGCAGCATTGTTCTTCAAAAAGCATCACTGCAAGGCAAAAAATGTAATGAAGGAGAGAGAAATAAACCTGTTGAAATTTTAGAGATCCAGCTAAAATAATGCCCATTTGCTCGTTGACACTCAATACTACCCATCATATCCCACTATAATAAGGAGTGAACATTTTTCACTCCTTTTTCTGTACTAATTCGATTTTCAAAAGGAGTGAAAAATTTTGACTCCTTTATTCATACCTATTCCAATGTGAATAAAAAAATTTGGAATGAGAAATTAGACTAACTTTTGGTGTAGTGTTCACTACCGTAAAAATCAGTGAACACAGAAATCAGTGAAATCGTCTCATTTTACAAAATCTCACCTATTTTCTGGACATACTATGTTTTCAGGCCTTTAAATCTGTTTTATGCACATAAATTCTCTTTAAATAGATTCTCCATTGTGAGACCCATAGTTCCCATTGGTTCAAAAGTTATGGCTGATTGTTGCATTACTCACAGCACAACCTCTTGCTTTTTTTGGTGGGCTTACATATACTACCATATTATTTGGTATTTTTGTTCTGCTCCACAACAACATAGACATCTCCTTCACTCCCACCACTGGAATGGGTCATTCCAATTGTTGGTGTTGTCATAACTGACAATCAATGTACAAGCTTGTGGTGAGCACCATTTTGGCTGCCATGCTGCTATTGGCGTGGAATGCATGTGGTTTCAGTGGATTATTGTATCAGCCAAGAAATGGCACAAGACAAACTCAACACTTGTTCTGTTCTCTGAATTGGATAGCATGTTAAAGGTTTTAGTTTGTAAAGTAATTCTGTTTTATATTATATTTAAGATAACTAGGTAATATTTTAACTTTAATTATATCAATTAATTCTTGAAATTGGTTGATTGTTGTGACTGCTGGAAATGGCACAGACAAACTTGCGGCTTTCTCTACATCGGATTTGGCAGCATTGTGTTCTGAAATCTTGGTGACACTGGTGGTTTGAACAGCATTGGTATGATGTAACTGACGCTGCTTTATCCTGACAACTGCCAAACTGGATGCCACTGAACCAACCGCCTCAACACCCGCTGTTGCTGAACCCACCATGGCAAAACCTGACACCGCACAACCAGCTGCGGCAAAACCATGGAACCAGCCACCATCAAACCTGAAACCATAAATCGGCATAGCCAAACTGAAAACCCACTAATCCGGAAGATGCCAAACCAGAAGCTGTCGAACCAAAAGCCATCAAACCAGAAGCTGCCAAAGGTTTGTTATGGTTGGGTTGATACAAAGGTGGGCGGTGAGTGGTAGGGATGGTAGAAAGCCTCCTTCTACCACAATGAATTGATGCAAAAAACAGGGGTCATAAAAAATGATAAGTATGGTACCTTAAAAATTGTTTTAAAGCCCTCATTATAGTAAAGGCCGCACTTCACAAAATCTCATCAATTTTGGGGACATTTTTTGGGGGGCCCTTAAACCCATTGTTTCTGTTGAAAACCTGAGGGGATGAATTGTCCATGGTGAGACCAACACGCCCATATGCTGCGCTCCACATTACTCCAACTGGTTTCAATGTTAAAGAGTGATTTGTCACTAAACTCACGTCACATCACATTTCATGGTTCGATTCAATTTGCATGTTGTGGGGTCCTGACATCACTCCAGAATCAATGAGCAAATAATTGGTGCGATCAGCAACGGGCTAAATAAAAAAGGATAGAATTGCCATACAGTATGGTACTACATTTTCATTATTTTTTTATGATCTTGATCGT
>JALLPC010000381.1:0-13754 GCA_036940045.1 Stephanocyclus meneghinianus | reverse complement strand
CAGAAGGAGCAGAAGGAGCAGAAGGAGCAGAAGGAGCAGAAGGAGCAGAAGGAGCAGAACGAGCAGAAGAAGGAGGTGTAGAAGATTGAGGAAATGGAGGAATTGGAGAAATAAGAGGAATAGGAGGAGATGGAATAGGAAAAGGAGGAGGAGGTGGTGAAAAACTAGTTCAGTTCTCCATGTCCCCCATATCATGAAAATATCTGGACAAGATTTTACTATTCCATCCAGGATGTTTGGTAATGACAATTAAGAGTGATACTGATAAATTGGTACAGAAAAGCCATGACAACATCAAACCCATCCACATCTAAAAGTCAATTGTGGTCTTTTTTTAAGAAATTATTTAACAATCCAACAGCCTGGTTCTTTTTAAAGTTAGTCTCTTCTGCCATTTACAAAACTCATGGATTTCAGTCAGCCAGCAGAGATGTTTGGCTTCCGCACTTATGTCAGAAAACTCATAATGAGAGCGGCTTGTAATCTGGAAAATCAAATTTACTTGGGATTTCTACTTTGGCAAGGTCCCTCCTGCACTAAAAGGGTTGCGGCACCACCGGAAGATGTGAATACATTTGAGCTTGTCGCCTAATAATTTCTATCTCTGACAGTGATCTTGAATTCAATAACAGAGAGAATATAGTAAACTGACTTAACTTGTACATTTGAAACAAATCAAAAACATCTTTCACGGCAAAGCATGGGCAACATCGCCTCCAACCCCAACTCATCCTGCGGCCACGTTTCATCCACCTTTACATTGACAATGGTTTCATCTGGACAAGTAAGGTCCATCTCAATAAAGTTCCCCGTTGCTGTATTGAGAGTGCCCTCTGCAGTGGCTTGACTGCACTCGTCGCAGTACCACCATTTTTCATTTTTGCCCGCCCATGGTGGGAATGCAATGCACGACATGTATGTACAAGTAGGACATGGGTTAGTCTCGCCATCACCAGAGAAGAGAATCACACTAGATGCTACGATTCCTGCTACGCTAACCAAGAGCCCAAAGAATCGAAAAAGTAAAAGCTTGGCTTTGTGAGCGCATCGTCTGTCATCTCCGAAAAATCGCAGTGATACCATTTGAATTGTGCCGAGACCACATAGAAAGCCGTAGATCATTCCTCCCAAATGGGTAAAGTTATCGACAAAGGGAGTCAACCCGACAAGACAGTTGACAATAATGTCTAGAAAGAGTACCAACAGTACCCTTGCATGACTGATTCGGGCGCCACGTTCGTTGACGAATTCGTTGAAAAGGAGGTTCCAGTTCATGACAATATCTGCAGATGGGCGCAAGGCACAGCCACAATATTCATCAGAGCAAATTCAAAGTAAAAAGGAGCGCTATACACTCAATACACTTGCTAAGAATATAACAACACTCACCTGAAATACAAGCTCCAATCAATCCGAAAATACCACCACTAGCTCCCACCGTAATATACTCTGGCAAAAAGATTGCACTGAGAATAGTCCCACCAATTGCAGGAACAACGAACTGCACGATTGCTTGAAAATGTCCATGAATCAGCTCAATCGCCTTGCCCACATACCACAACGCAAACATGTTGAGTATGTAATGGATAAGACCTGCATGTAATACCATTGGCGATGCAAGCCTCCAAATTTGACTATCGTGCACAATCAAGTAGGAATCTTTGGCACCCAATCTCAATAGTGTCTCCGCCGACGGTCCAATCATGGGATTTACGGAAATAGGTTCAAACTTCCAGCCATTGACGAACCAAGCCGCAAACATCATGGATGTGCACAAGGAAACTATGAAGTACGTAAAGAATGGACGATTGCCTCCAGAATTTTTGTGGGACTCGAAGTCTCCCCACGTGAGGTAGGGCTTGCCGTTGAGTCTCCTCCATGCTGCATCTTCGGCCCACTCTACGTCTATTCGTACTCCTGCCAGGTGATCGTAGAGTCCTAAGATGCCCCATGGTTTCGCAACACCATACTTTTTCCTACGCTTTTCTCTTGCGAATTGAAAGTCTCGAAGACGCCTTGCCAGTGCAGGAGAAGCAATGAAAGTGGTGGGACCGGATCGCCAATCAACGGAGAGCTGGCCTGCTATATTTCGTAGGCGTTTTTCCATTTCTTCTTTGGATTGTAGGCTGTCGGAAGCTGTCTTTTGTATGGGTGGAAAGACAGTGTTGTTGTAGACATGTTGCTGTTGTTGAGATGTGGTGAGGTTGTTGGCGGAAGGGTGACTGGCGGAGCTGGTGTAGTTGTTATTGTTACGACGGAGTTTCTTCTTGACTGCGAGAATGGCTTTTCCATTCGGTGGCAGCTTATTGCCATGATCGTCCCTAATGGTTGAATTTGTACCGTTGCTGGCATCGTCATAAAAGAACTGGTGTTGCTGGCGATGGTTAGTTTGCTGTCGGTGACGGTCTTCGTTTTGATGCGTAATGGCATAAGTTGGATTGTGAATGTATTTCCCGATCCTGTCATCGTCGTCGTCATCATCATCATCACTGGGTTCAAAACTAGTGCCATTGTTTGGAATATAGGTCATGTGACTATGTTGCTTCAAGTACGCTGATAGATCGGAGGACGGTGCCCCGCCTCCACTGAATCCGTTTTCTATGGAGTCCACGGTGAGAATATTGGATATGCATTGAGAATATAGATCAGCGTTGGCTATGGTGTCTCCGTCATCCGCAGAGCTGGTGATACGAAATGAACCAAGTAGTTAGCGATGAAACGAGTGTTGATTCGAGAATAGATGGCAGATACATAATGACAAATACTTTACAAGCAGCTCACAATGAGTGCTAAAGTGTTTTGAAATAAGGCATAGGATAAACTTACAACATGAGCCCAACCTCTAGTGCAAACAAATCATTCTCTCCTCTCTCTCTCAGACTAGCATCATCTGAAAGGCCTTCTTCGTGCGACGTTCCCAAAGTGCCATTTGTTTTGACTTGATCGGCGCCATCATACCGGCCGTTGCGGTTGTTGTCGTCGTATGGTTTGTATATACGCCGCCACACCGTGGAGAAAGAGGCAACACTTCCATTGCTGCCGACATGTTTTCTCCGAATACTGAAACGTGAGTTTTTGGACACCTCGCTCAGGTCATCGTCCGTACATCGACTTTGGTGAGCTGTCGGTGTCGATTGTCCTTCATTGGTTTTTGCATTTCTCCCACTTGAATCGTTCATGTTTTTATTCTTGCTCAGGTTCTTCAATCGTTTGCGATCGGTCGCCACGCCCGCTTTCGGAGTGGCCTCGAGCTCGCACAAGTTTTCGTTATAGCCCAGCTCTTGGCCCACGATTGTCTCGTTCTTCGTGGCTGTCTGGTTTATGATGGATTCGCTACCACTGTCGCTGTTGCCGCCGCCAATGTTCTCATAGCTCCATTGGTAGGCCGACAGATCTTCGTTGGACGGGTCGTATGTCAGAGGCGAGATCGGCGGAGACGACGTCGGCGGTGACGCTGGAGCGTCCATGATGCTGGCGATGGACAAGGTCAACGGCTAGCTATTTTATTTTGATTGTTACGGACAAGATGCAGATCGTGTGGATTGCGCTCTTGATTATTCACATGGACAGTCACACTGCTCTCGAATCATTACGTATTTTACAGTCGAGCTCTCATTCTTTTTTGGCCATTGGCATTATTTGGCATCGCGGCCTTCGCCAACACAGGATACCATTGCGATACGATACCATAGCAAGCACACCAAGCAGTCGACAAAACAATCCTGCGTTATGTCTGTTCGAATGAAATGGAATGGTACTGAAAAATTACCTATAGATTCTAGATTCCGCCGAAAATGAGTCTGTATCAATCGTACCGGTAAAAATGCATCGGTCGATTCGAACATGGGTCGAGAAACTCCCTATCTTGACAACCTTACTGAAGATAACTTTCAGCGTAGCGAAACCCGCATTTTACTATGCTCTTTAAATTCAAGTCATGTGATACACACGAAAGCGAGAAGAGTATAATTCGATTCCACTCTCACTATCTTTCTATGGCTCGTGTGTGGCGATTTGATGCCGACGCGCAGTACAGCTGCGGTCATACTTTTTTTTAGGTTTCGTGCAACAACCCTACCACGATGAGCATTGACAACATAAATTATTACCACCATCAGCGCATCGAAGTGCAAGCAGCAAAAAACATCATTGTCTACTACATCTCTAAGCGACTGAACAATTATGGACGACGAAATCACGTACGCCACGGCCAAGGAAGACGTCCATGATGAAAGCGCCAGCGTTTGCAGCGAAATCAGCGAAGCCAGCCGAGAATGTAATGTCAGTGAGACCAGGGAGATGGAAGAGAAACCAACCGAGCACACTAGCATGCTACGAGAAATGATGCTCGAACGCATTGAAGCCATTGACATCATTCGAAACCTTGTCGAAAAAGAACTAGAGCAAGACTCCGCCCTCATTGCTGAATTCACTGAAAAAGTTCTGGAATTGGAAATCGCAGTCACACAAAAAGATGACGAGATTGAATGCCTCAGAAACGCTGAAAAGGATATGCAGCTTCAAATTCAGCAGCTCAAGACCAAGAACGACGGATATGTCGAGGAATTATCCGCTCTCGCCGCACAAGTCGACGCATTGGCAGATCAAAACGCTCAGCTAGAAACGCAAAACAAAAATCTCACAGCCGTTGCAGAATCGGTACAACCGATCAAAGCACGTAATCAACAAATGGAAGACATTATATCCAGCATCACCGCTTCCCTTAAAGATGCGAAGCGCTGCCTCGAACGAGAGATGGCATACACAGCACGATTGGAGAAGGACAAAGCACACGCAGCAGAACACGCTGCAAAGTTAGGCCAAGACCACAACTTTGAGATCGAGTCCTTCAAGAAACGTCTTGAAAGGGAAGCTCAAGCACAGACTCAACTTCGGAAAGAGATGGATGCACTGCGGAAACAACTCTGTGATGAACAACTCAATAATACCAAACTGGCATCCGTTCAAGCCAGTTTAGTTAGCGCAGAACAGTCCATTGCTCGTCTTGGTGCCGAGAAGAATGCCTTGGCTCAAGATTTGGCCAAGGCAAAGAAGACAAATAAGGCACTTCAAGACAAATTGAAGGATGGCGCTGATCAGTCGGATCCAATCAAGATTCTAAATGCCGAATTGGAGACCATGAGAGCTAAGCTCATGTTCGGCGAGGTGCCGATGGAGGATGTCCAGTCAATGGATCTTCGTGGTGCGTATCGGTACAATACAGTGGCATGATTCGTGTACATACTACTGTGATAGCGTATATAGCTTTGATCTTCATCGCAAACAACGCCGCTAAACATATTCCTTTCTCTTTGAATGCCCCCTTGCACGCCACCTCAATCCACAGCCCGCCTCGATGAAATCGAACGCTGTCTTGGCATTATACACTCCGAAAAGACACATCTCCTTGAAGCATTGGGAGAGGCCCAACAAATCAATGATCATGTCTCCTTCGAAATCAAAGAGTTGCGATCGGGATCCTCCGATGGCAGTGATTGGATTGCAGAGAAGAAGACCATGGAACGAAGATTGTTGGAAAGTGATCGGGCCTTGGTCTTGTTAGCCAAGGAGAATGAGGAGTTGCAGAATACTATCGGGAAGATTATTGACGAGAATAAAATGATCAAGGCACATAAGGCTGGAAGTGGAGCTGCTGAAGCCGCTGGAGAGAGTAAGGAGGAGAAGTTGACTTCGGAGTTGTCAACACTTAAACTCTCCTTTTACAAGGAGAAGAAGAAGATGATGGCGCGCCAACAAGAGTTAGAGGGGCTGCTTATTGAGGCGTTGAAGGAACGCTTTGGCGGGGAAACGAACGAAGTCATTTTGAAGAAGTTGGGCGAGGCGCAGTTGGAGATTACGGGAGGTGCGAAGAAAAAGAATGTAGTCGCAGAGTGACGAAGGCCGATATTATGTACTGAGAGTTATTCAAGAGTTCCATGTATTCGGGCATGAAGAGTGTGCAGAAGATTGAGTAATATGAGATGAATATTGAGCGATACAATGTTAAGTTGGTTTTAATATTATAAACGTAGATGTCAACCCCATGATCAGAAATATGATATGGACTGATTGTCGTAAGACTCTCGATCGCAATGTCAACCAGAACAAGCCTCCAACCTAAATATAGGTGTAACAGCAGGCAGAGATAGATCATCTAAGTCTGTCGTTTCTCAACCTTCTGTTGAAATACCGTCTTCACCTTCTTGGAATACGTAATTTAATGTCGTACGTTCTTTAACATTTGAAATGATGCCGTCTTCACCTTCTTGGAAGGGCTAATTTACATGTGCATTTTTAATCCCTGTCATGTCAGTAACAAAAACAAGTGCAAACAACCAAAACGAAAAAGTGGCGATGATAACGTGCCAAGGTTTGCTCTCTGTTACACTCGAAGATTATAGCCCAAAATAATATACCCCTTTGAGATAATACGTTATGTGTCGCATGTTCTTCAAAAGATGTTTTGCTGCTTTTGTTCCTCAAGTCTGATCATTAACATATATTAATTTATTTGTGTCTCGAGATGATTTTCAACATATAAAGGGTCTACTGTGCACTGGAATACGGTTCCAAAAAGAGCTTCTTCATCTCCAACGTTTCCGCGTCAGCAACATTATTACAAGGCGTCAAAGTCCATACTTCAAGATTCATGATCTCAAATGGGCTTCCATTAGGATGAGCCTTCGACAGAGGAGGACTATTGAATGTGGCACATGGCGATGATGTACCTCGCAACAGTTCAGCATCAATTGCCAACCCAAATCCACCTTTATCTGCTTTCGTAAACACCTCACTTTGAGGAGGAGGCAAGTCACGTTCTTCATCAAAAAGGTTACTCATTTTTTCAGNTGGTTACTGACCATCATTCATCCACACACTTTTATGCAGAGCTGGACAAGGTCATTACGACTCGTCCAATAGAAGACATCCAACTCACTCTCCAACTTGGCCTGATCAAGGATGGAGCGCTGCACATCCTTATCGGCTCGGGTTCGTCGCATCCTCCATAGAAATGCCTCCCCATTGCCATAATAATTCCAAGTCTTACGCCAAGGCGAGGATGTAAAACATCCAAATACTTCCCCATCGACCGTTTCTATTGCGATTAGAGTGTGTTGCGCACCGCGAACTTGACGAAGTAGAGAGGGGAGGGATGCTCCATCTCTTACAAGAGAATACTTGAGCCAGAAATTAGTTTCAGCAACACTGGATGGTAAGAAGTTTTGAAGACTCTCCATAAGCGGTGGGGACAATACGTGAGGATGACAGGAGGCATCGTCAGCAGAAGTTCCCAGTATCTGAAAGGAAAGAGAATTATACGCCCCATATTCTTCTGCATACTCGTCTTCAAACACATTCCAGGCGTTTTGGGGTGGGGCATAAGAGGGCTCATCCTGCATATCCCATGATTTGGAGTCACCTTCCATTAAATCTCCATAGACACGAGCCACCGAACTTGATCCTGAAAGGAAGAAGAGTGACGAGCATTGTATGAACAGGGACCATTAGCGATGACTACCAGTATGGCACAATGGAATTAAACTCTACAGAAACAATCGCAAGCAGTGTCTGATTCTCTTACCTCCTAAAGTCTCTACATTATGAGACGTATACAAATCCTCGTTCGACAAACTCCTCAAAATTTCAGAAGAATGCCTCTCAAAATCCACATTTCTCACAATAAAACCATCATCCAATGATTGAACAGGAATCGCCACCCTCGAAAGTGACGAACGACTCCTTGTCGACACAACACTATCACCTCCAACAGAGAGCATGCTCTTGAAGTTCCTTGCGTTGCCAAGAGACACAGAACCATCGAGGAATTCATCAATTTCCATCCCCTCCCCTTCGTAATTATTCTTTGAGGCCTGACGAATTAAAATGTTACGTCCTGTCAAAGATGTGACAGAAGACTGGCGGGACAACGGGATCCTTGGAGGCTGCCATCTCTTGGGTGCAAATGGACTTGTCCATGCAGCTCCGGTGGAAAAGGTTCGTAGTTTTTGCTTCTGGTTGTCTGATTCACTGAAGGAATGGACCGAGTAATCATCATCAATCTCCGTTCCAAGGGTATTGGTAGATTCGGATCGAAGCCTCGTGGCGCGATGTAAAGAAGGAAGACGCTCTAGGACTATCGAGCTTTGAGGGGAATATATGGGATGAGCCCGAGAAAGTGGTGGGGCCCCAGAGGAGAGGATGGATGCCACAGATGACATGGATTCAGATCGGAGAGGTGCACCCAAACGTAGAGGTGGGATGGATGCCACCCCTGATGCGGCGGATCCAATGGAGTCGGATCGTATCGGAGCCGCGCGCCGGAGATTGGGGAAAGAAATGACGGATATACTGGTAGATCCAGACTCACTTTGCTTGCTGGGACTGCTGTTCTCAGAATCCTTGACAACAATATGCCCCCAGGAGACACTGCGACGATACTGACTTTTTCTCAACGAGGAACTGGATGAGCTCTTCATAATAGAAACGGTACTGTTTCTTTTCTGAACACCGTTTCTGGTGGAGAGGGGCGGGAGGTCACCAACTTCTGAATTGGTCGGTGAGTCTGGACCGTTGAGTGCCTTGTTCTCTTGATTATTCTCTGCTTCCCGACCTTCGTCATGGGAGAAGTTGGATCCCAGGGACGACACTAATGAGGATGTCACCGCCTTCTGCCAAATGTTCGCCATGTGCGATGCCAAAGTCAAGTGTTTGTTAATAATCATAGGGCGACTTTGACAATAATCAGAGATCAAATTAGCTCACCTTTTTCTTCGACTTAACCTCCACGACAGCAGGTGCAACCTCTTGGTGCTGTTCACCACGAAACACCGTTTCTTCCCTGAAACTCGGGCCTCCCCTCAACAACAACTTGCCCAGGGAATTATCCAAACTCAACATATCGTCTTCCGCTTCCATCAACATGCCCTTGGGACTACTAAATCCAGCACTCACAAGAAGGGAATTGAGACGCCGCTCTGTTGGGGACGGACGAAAGATATCATCCCTCGCGGTTGTGCGTTGGGCTTGAACGGTAGTGGACGTGGAAGAAGTAGAGGAGTTCATTGTGGCAGTACTATCCGTCTTGCTCTCTTGCACGGCAATATCATTGTCTGCTTCGCAGTCTCCCCTTTCATTCAAGAAGGAATCGTACCTTGAATAACTGCTATTGGACCTTCTAAAACTAAATTGCTTGGATGCATACATATTCTTAAGGATTCCCACAGAAAATGGTGAGATGCAACCAGGCGAATAATTGGTTCTACTGGCCAGAATATCCAGTTCTGCCAAAGCATGTTGACGACGTTTTTGCTTGGAGCGTTCATTGGCTTCAACGGTACGAACGGCGCGTTCTTCCTCTCGCTTGGTGCCATCAGCAATGGCATCGTCCATACCTTTGCGGGAACTGTTACCTGTGCATACTGGTGTAGACTCCCCCTCCTGAAAGAACGTTTTATGCGCAAGAGAAGCTCCTGCACCCCCCGCACCGAATTGACTCCCCCCAGAAGCAATACCTTGAGTGTTTCTGGGATCGATTTCTAAGCCTAGCCTGGCCAAGCTCCTTCGTGCCGATCCCTGTTGTGAGATGATGAGTCCCGCCTCATGGGCTTTGTATAGACGAACGGTGGAATCATTTCCGGTGGAGGACTGTCTCTTTTTGTAGGCTAGACGATCAAGACGTGTGGATGAGGACTGCTGGCGTGTTATGTACGATGATGCCGCTACGGATGTCTGTTGTTGTTTTTGTTGCAATTGTTTAGAGTCGTGAAAGTCGTGGGCAGGAGTAATGATGTCAGGGCCTTTAGGTCGGTTGCCAGCCTCCCGACTTTCGTCACTGCTTCCCCTCCGCACCCAGGCCTGCACCCAATCCTGTGAATCGCCATTGATTCCGTCCTCGAGGCTACCGGCACTTGTGGCAGCCTGCCAACCATGTCCGGGCACCCTGCTGCTCAAGCACATTTCTCCCCCGTCGCAGACTCCAAAGACTCCGAGCACCTTGTTATCTCGGCGAGTGTCAAAGGCACCGTCGTTGGCGGACAGTTTTCGATGCGCCTCCCCGCAGAGCAGATCGGCCAGGTCTCCCTCCAGTGCGAGGAGGGATTCCAGGAAGGTCCGTTCGGTGTGTGTGAGTATGGTGGCGGACATGGATTGGCGCAGCAGGGTCTTCGAGGAGCTGTCGACGTCGTTGTTGTTGTCGTTGGTGTCGGTGGCAGGGACGGGTCCGGCGCGGGGGGAATCCCGGCTGTGTGTCGCCATGAGGGACTGACGGAACGCGGATTGGACCTCCTTGTCGTTGCCAGCTTCGCCGTGGACTGTCAATGAATTCGACGCGCTGTAGCCATCGTCATCGTCACCGTCATCGTCGAAATCAATCTTTTTCTCCTCGATGGCCCTCTCTTCGTCCGATGGAACGCTGGCAACGCCCACGCTGCTGCCGTTCTTGTTGCCAATGCCGGAATCTTGGTTGTCGTAGTGAGCGATGACCGCGGAGGTCCAAGAATCAGAAGACTCGTGCATCCCGGAATCGCTGCTGGCTGTTCGCTTGTTCACGAAGGACTGTTGCCTGTGCTCTTCTTTCAGGGGGGTCATGCTGCTGTCGACTGTGCATACGATTTGCTCTGCTTATTGATAATAATATATTCTGTGTTTGTTGTTGTTGTTGTTGCTCCTTTCATACGATACACAACTGTTGCTAGGTCAGCGTGTAGGCATTGTACAACGAGTGTTTTACACTGCAATAATGTTGATTCTTTTCCAACATTTTTTTATATGTTCATTTTGCGTTGGGATTCGAGACGGTCTTGTTCCACATCTCAGGAACCGTTGAAATTGGGGTTCTTGTTCCACCGAAAAAGTTCGTGTCCCAATTTGCCTACATACAGTCAAGACGTCGATGGCATCTACCTTTCACAAATAGTAGTCTTGTACCATTCGCAATGTGACAATCCTATGATACTCCATAAGACAACATGATTTTGTAGGTGACCATCGGGATGTGGAATGCGAAAAAGAAACTCAGTTCCGTTCGTCTTGAGTTCTGTGCCAGAAAGTCAGACGATCACAACATGAAACTACTTTGTTGTGCCTCATTTGAATTTTATACATGGATGCAGCATGGACGGGCGACGACAGACGCTTGCGAGGCGTCAAAGAAACATCATGACGATGCTGGTTTCCACGTGAGTGAGCTTGCGTGAGGCTTGCCCTGGCTTGCATGAAGAGGCTTGCCTTTCGAATGAGATTATTGTGTATGGAATGGTATTTATTGTACGGTATTGTACAATACCATACATACCATACACCTTGCCATCCCCTTCTGCGCTCATTGTGGCCACTCCACCTTTATGCACCATATAATTATGTTAGCTTTCGTGTCAAGCTCACGATCAGCATAAAATCATCTCCTCCACACTCCAATCATCATGACGGACAAAAACGAACAAGAGCAGACGATCAACGGCGGACACGAGCCGCGCGATGAAGACGACGAGGATGATGAGGAAGAAGAAGTCGCTGATGGCGAAGATGGTGAGACGAGTATTGCGATGTCACATTGCAAGAATTTGCCCTTGGAATTCAACTGGATTTCGATTTTGCGTGATGACGAAACGAACCTGGCTAACTGCGAGCTGTCTCGCCCTCGTTCATTATTTATCCATCCCCCAATTTCATAATAGGAGATGCCAATGCAGCCAAAAAGAAGAAAAAGAAGAAGGTTCGTTCCATCATTATTGCGTCATTCTCATCTTTTCAGTTCTGCATGGTATCAACTTCAAGTGCCATAACCAATACTTCGCTGACTGACCTTACATAATTTCTATGTCCTCCTCACTTGAAAAATCATTCAGAAAAAGAAAAAGAAGAAAGCCCCGACTTGCAATGGAAATCTCACCAAAGGAATTCCCTCCAACAAAGCCCCAGGCCGCATGCTCAACGCGGACAGTTACACAGACTACTACCTCGCACATGGACAGACAGAGCCACCCTCCATACCGGTTGTCAACCTCTTCTCCTCCAATGCAGACGAAAACAACCATATCGCCAATGACACGAAATCTCTCCCGCCATTCCCCACTGGGGAAATTCAATCCCATCCCCTAGAATCCAACTCCCATCGCATATCATCTGCAGAACTACGCGCTGCCGAACGTCTACAAGCCGATTTATACTCCAAGCTGCGACATGCCTCCGAAATACACCGACAAGTACGCCATTATGCGCAATCCTTCATCAAGCCCGGCATCAAGCTAATTGACATGTGTGAGAGACTCGAAAATTGCAATAGGCTGCTCGTTCAAGAGAATGGCTTGGAGCGGGGCATTGGTTTCCCCACAGGATGCAGCATCAATCACGTCGCGGCGCATTATACTCCCAACTGCGGTGATGATACCGTCCTGCAATACGATGATGTTATGAAAGTAGATTTCGGAACGCAAATCGACGGACGGATCATTGATTGTGCTTGGACGGTCAGTTTTAATCCGCGATATGATGCATTGTTGGAAGCTGTCAAGGAGGGGACGAACGCTGGTATCAGGGCAGCGGGGATCGATGTCAGATTGTGTGATGTGGGCGAAAGTGTGCAAGAGGTTATGGAGAGCTATGAGGTCGAGTTGGATGGAAAGACGTATCCCGTCAAGGTGAAGATGTGCACTGATGCTGTCATCATAGGAGTCGATTCTTGATTTATTGGTACTTTCATAACTACACCAACATTGCATTTCGCATTTCTTTAAATCCCTCGAATCACAACCAGTCCATACGCAACCTCAACGGTCACTCCATAGGACCCTACCAAATCCATGGCGGCAAATCTGTACCCATAGTGAAAACTGATGACCAGACCAAAATGGAAGAAGGGGAAATATTTGCCATTGAAACCTTCGGAACCACTGGACGTGGATACATCGTCGAAGACTTGGAATGTTCGCACTTTATGAAAATCTTTGATTGTCCTCATGTTCCACTGCGCATCCCCCGCGCGAAGAAGCTGTTGGCTCATATCAACAAAACATTTGGTACATTGGCATTCTGTCGAAGATGGCTGGAACGAGAGGATGGAGGTTCCTTTGCTGTTAATGGGAACAACGGCAAACAGGACAAGTATATGGGAGCATTGAAAAATTTATGTGATGTGGGGATCGTTCAGCCATACCCTCCACTCTGTGATGTGAAGGGATCTTATACTGCACAGTATGAGCATACGTTGATATTGAGGCCAACCTGTAAGGAGGTTTTGAGTAGGGGGGATGATTTTTGAGCATTTGATAAGGGGGTTGATTTTTGGGCATACCAAAAGGTTCTGGGTATGTTGCCACATAAACAATTGAAAATTTATCAATTCTAGAATCGCGTCATAAGAAGTGGTATCCGATGTTATATGCTGTCTAGTAGAACTCAATTCATTCCTCTGCAGAATGCAGCCCCACATTACCATAATGGCGAACAAAGTATGAGTCTCTGTGCAAGTCTCATGAGGACACTCAAACACAGGATGGACAGGGTAAGGGGTTGAGGGATACCAGGAAAACTCATTTAAGCTAAAAGATATCTTAACTTTTTAGGTTAGATTTAGAATCAGTAGAGTGCAATCAAGTACTGAAAAAATTGGGGAGAGAGGTAAATGAATTGTTCTGAGAATCTATAAAAAAGAAACATTAAAAAGAAAAATCTAAGATACTACCCTACTTCTATCATTTTTGTTATGCCCCCTCTTGTTCCCCCCAGTTTATTTTGGTGGTAGGAGGCTTTGTACC
>JALLPC010000380.1:0-13747 GCA_036940045.1 Stephanocyclus meneghinianus | reverse complement strand
CCTCTGTTCTACATAAACAGTAGAAGTATAGCCTAAATATCTAAATAGATAAGTGTCCTATGTCAAGAATATGCAATGTTAAAATCTGCATCTTCATGTTTTGTGTGTCTTCTGTTTTACCCATTTGCCCATACATGGCCCTGGCAGTAGTTCACTGGCCTGGGTTTTAAATCATCTCTCAATGGTAGCCTTGATGGAATTGGTCCATGAGTATTGAAACACATATTACACAGATAACAACAGATTTCCTTGATTATCCTATTGACAAGCTGGTCATAAAAGCCATGTGTGTTGACTGGTGAACTGCCTGTAGCTCTCAAAATGGCAATATTTTTGTACATCGGATCCAAAATTTTGGCTCATAAAGTAAGATAGAATCATTGATCAAGCATAATTGCCGGTACAATACAGTTAATGTACTATGCCAAAACACTTAAAAAGAGGATATAAGTTTAAGTATGAATCCTATGTAGTAATGTTGAAGATTGAAATGAAATATAATGAGCTTGTTCCAGCTATTTAAATAGACAAATTAGTATTGAATGCATGGTGTGCCAGATCCTCAATACTTTCCACTTTTAATTTTGAGCACACAAAATATGTCGCATTCTATATCTATATGACACAGAACATCGGAAATGTTCTATGAGAAATAGAACACGGTTGGATCATTTTTGTGAGAAACATTCATTTGTAGATATGTTTTGTGAGAAACATTTTTTTGCAGACATCTTGTGTACTTCTCCTTTGTGACAAATGGAAAGTTTGTTTCTGATAATTTTAAGTAAATATAAGTACTGACAATATTCTAAATCCTTGGTCCAAGTCCACAGTAGATACTTGGCCTATGCCATTAACTGGTATCCCTCAGATCTTAGCATCCAGTCAACAGATATATATATGATGATATAGGCATAAACAACAATTGGCCCCCATATTAATCTATCATAATATGAAGGTGTATCTGAATAAGAACACCATCACAAAATGCATCACAGAAATTGCACTGAATTTACCTTTGCTTGAAAAGGATGAACTCATCACAGGCCATTCTTGATTAGGCTTGTAAAAGTCAACAACATAAAGAAGAAACAGAGATGGTTGTCCAAGAACTATTGTATGTACTTTCATAACACAGTAAACAATGCATATAAGGACAACTCTTCCTGATAGCAAAATAATTTGCTTAAGAATTCTTCCATCTTGATGCAAATATGCTTCGTCAAACTCTTACAGATACAGTGGGTAGCAAGAATAAACAGAAAAGGATATCAACAATAACCCTCACCATCTGCTGTGGACTCAACTAAAAAATAACTTTCACAAGACTCCTGAACCCAAAACAAAAACAACCGCCTCATTTTAGAATGAATTTCATTGGTGCTTCCCAAATGTCCATCACAAATAGTAATCATCACTCAAAGACCACTTGTACTGAAATTCACAACTACAATAAATTCCTGCAGAATACACATAACTCAAATATTGGGCTTTTTATGTCCCATTTGTTGCCATGGCAACAAGCGGACATTCCAGGATGAGGGGTTTGTTATCTGGCTGTAATTCATTTCTGTGTGATTGTATGAGGTGTTATATGTAGAAGAATACTTTGGACAAAGTGACTTTGTATGTGTCTCATAATGCACATAAGTTTAATTATCAATGATGAGCCATTCTACAACATAAGGACCTACTCTTTTGACTTCAGAAACAACTTATGTTTTCCTGGCAAAATGACTAGAAATTAACTGATTCTTTTCATTGCATGAATTATTTCCCATCACCTCACTCTCACTCAACCTTAATAAATGCTTCATTTTTTGACACACTCTCACATGGAGACATTGTTTGTCTTCTCTCTCAACTCTTAAATAGTTGCAAGGATAAATGACTGTAATTTTGGAGTGATAATATTCCCACTACAATTCTACAATACATCACAGTGTAAAGAAGCAAAATTTTGATGATGCATTGTAAGTCATCAATGAAATTCTGTCTGCTGTCCCAACCCTCATTGTTACTGCTACATTCCCATGTCAACACATCATGATTCAATTCATCCATTTCTTTGGCATGAGATGGTTGACTGTGATCTGCTTTTAGATCAATCCCTCTTGTTGACTTTTACACTTTGTGTCTGTCACTCTTTTTCCAAGATTTTTCTTCAATATTCCTCTGATACATGTTTCCTCACAACATCTATCGCAGCCAGTATGGTACCAAAAATTTCTACATTCATCTGCATCAACAGTTGCTCTATTTAATCCATTTACATTGAACATTCCATTATATTGTTGTGTTCATTGCAATGTCAGTTCTTTGGCAAAACATCAGTAGTCTATTGTGGTGACAGTGATTTAGAGAGTTGGATTTGAGATGCAGAACACATAAGTTGAAATGAAGAGTCCAAAGAATTCATGAGCAGTATCAATTCAAGAATTCATTAAATTGTGGATGAATTCCAGCTGTATATATTCAAAATTTAATTGACCAAAATGTTGCACAATCCACCACAAATGATGTTCATGTTTGGAATTGAAGTATTCACATGGTGAAAGTCATTCAGACTGAGGTGAGATTGCAATGTTATGGAAAAAGAGTGACTTCCCCTTATACAAAAGAGGACCTATGGATGATTCCATGTACAAGTTTGGTGGCTATTAGCATGGAATATGAGGATGAAGTGAATGCCTAGATGACCTCTCATCAGAATCTGCTTATGTCTCAAGCGCATTTTTATGCCCCAGACTTTTTGCCTGTTGTCATGCTTAACTCCATTTATTTCTTCCTTTCAATGACATTGGTCAGGTTATGATCAAACAACTTTGTGATGTGCATAGGATCACCCTGCATGTGGCAAATTGTCTGACTACTTATAGGTTCTACTTAGTATACATTTACCTATTTTGGGGGAACCTGTTTGGTTAACATGACCCATCTTGTCATTTTTATTTGTGCTTCTAGTGGTTTCCATTTGCTGTAAAGCAGGTCTCATCCATTTTTACATGATATGCTTTTTGTCTGGTGTGTGTAAAAGAAGGTAAATGAGGTTGTTGCACCACATGTACTGCCTGCTTACGTGCAAAAGAAAGACTTATGTCTGTGCGTAGAATCCGTATTTTGTCTAGATAGATTAAGCAGAATTTCAAAAAAAAACACTTGTGAATGACACCCAAGGCACACACATTTTGGAGTATCTGCTAAAGAATGTGCTAACTTTTAGGAAGCTTGCTGGAAGAAGCGGGGAATTGTCAAATTTCTGATGTATCAACAACATAAGAATCTGCATAATCATGAAATACACCTGGTTCCTGCTGGTACCAAAATCAAGCCAGCAAATGCAGTACGCTTTGTTTTTAGTGCTGAAACTGCATGTAGCATATACCTCCTAACATTCCACATCAGCATAATGTGGCTTATTAAAAAGACTGTTTTCCAAATGGATGGAGACTTGAAGCAGAGAGACCTTGGAAAAAACCCATTCACATGTTTTTTGGGGAAATGAGTCATAGATAATACTCATATACACATATTGTAAATGGGATGAAGACATCATATATTTCATCATTGCAATCATGAGGGTTTTGATTATTCTCCATTGAAAAAGTTTTACCTCTAAATTTTAATTAATGATGTGGGATGCAATAAGAAAATTCTTTGAAGTTTGTGACTACTCAAGGTAAATTTCTTAGTCTGTTTTAGTTTAGGTCTCATCCAAGTAAGTACCCTTCTAGGTCCTTGTGAAATTTCATTGGGATGACAGTGGGATCACAGTGAGGACAGTGGAGTGACAATGGAGCATCGATATCCCCACGATTGTCATCATCACCCTTACGATCAGTCTTATTGTCATGTCTGAACTATTATTCAACGCCAGCTTGCCACTTCTTGCAAGGACCATGTCACAGACATTGATGCCAGCAGAGGGAATCTTCACTCCTTCTCCTCCTGCAATGAGGCATACAACATGGAGTATGTCTGGATAAGACTCCTTCCCTCCACGTCAATGGTCACAAATCTTTTTGATGATGCCTTGCAGTGTGGCCTCCTTCCAAGCAAGATGGAATGCTTAGTTTCAGGAGGTGGACTGCAGTGGGGCGACAGTGGTATGACAGTAGGATGACAGTGGGTTGCCCACTGATGGGAAATGTTACCATAAAAAGTTAAATGCCATACTACTATACCTATTTGTTTCTATGCACATACTATAGGATCAGATTACCTCTATATTTGGTGTAGTTTTTAAGTTTTTACTTGATTCAGATTTAAACGGGTTTCTTTATTTAATGAACATTAAAGGTAATACCTTTCATTGTCGAAAGATCGCATGGCGTGATCTAAATGTGAATAAACATCTATGACTCATTTCATTTAAAAATATGTGTGTTTTTGGGTCTTGTCTATTACAACGTGTTAAAACTGGCGTAAATTCGTGTTTCTTCCTGGCCGTTCGTGGACACGAAGCTCAAAAAATCTTGATGAACTTCTGTTGAGTCTTGTATGTCCCGTTCGGTGGGAAAATGCCAATGAGTCCAAATAAAAATCGAGAAAGCACAGATCACTCTGCTGTTACATTGTACGATTGTACCAAAAGAATATGACAACGGAAGGTATGCGAATTGAAAATCACAAGATCAAGAATTGGTTTCATCATGCGCTGTTCTACCTCTTCTCTTTTCCACCACAGTATTGCCGGGCAAGGCGTCCTCTAAACAGATCAGTTGGTTAAAGAGCTGTTGTGCACTCTCAGCATCGTTATTTGCCGGCTTGCAGCATTGAGCCGACAGTCCCGGCACTCTAGCGCAATTCTTTTAAAGGGTACCTACCATTACGCTTCAGTTCATGCTACAAACATGTTAGCCTCCACATCTTCAGTATCATCGGGCCGTCGCTTAAAGGCTGATGATGAAAATGGCATCATCTGTTCCTCCTACACAGACGTTCACGCGATACACTTTTCGTACACAGTTGACACTGCGAAGAGCGACGTTGAATACATTCATAGCATAATTGATCAATTAGAGACTCGATCATTGACATGGTTGGCGGACAACTTGCTGCCCTGTCATGGGGACCGGCGTTTAAATTGGGATTGGGATTCATTAGGTCTTATGATTGATAGTGCAAATCATGTCCGCGATCCTGAAGCCGGCGCTGCAGTTGGTTCAATCAAATTCTCACCAGGGGAGAGAGTTTTGAAGCCCGATTTGTCTCGAAAATTAGGGCTGGTGGGTTTGAAATCTTGGCCGAATGATATTATTTCCTCCATAAGTGAGTGCTCCTTGGAACCTCGTTCTCCAGGTACACGATTAAACGATTTTGCACATCTAACTTGCTATTGTCGTGTTCTCCAAGGCCACTGTTTTCCGACTTACAACAAAAATGACACATGTTCAGTAGTCTTTGGGACAGTATCAGCATATCTCAACCCCTCAAACTCTGTCGATGTTGTGACAGATACACAAAAAGATGAAGTAGAAAAAAAAATTCGATACCAAATTATGAAATTAATGAGAAGTGGATTGCTAGAGAATGAGCTAGGACCATTGGAACATGCGCGTTACTTATCTCCCATTGTGGTAATGGATGAAGAACATTATGGCAGCATCAACAGTGCATCTCAGAAGTATTTTCAGCAAGGTTCCGCCTCGTCTGGTATGACAGTAACCCAGAGTTTACTCATCATAGCTGCATGTGTTGCTGTAATAGGCACTGTTGGGCTGATTCTAACAGTAAAAGTGATATTCAGGGACGAAGAGGAGATTTTTTCTTCAGTAAAACAACAGGAAACACTCGATGAAAGTGACAGCATGATACCCCAGCTTTCTAGACGATACGAACGCAGACGAAGGCATCAAACGCAGCAGGTCGAGTCAAACGATGCGTCTGCATCGTTAGTTCGGGAGGATTGCAACACTAATAAAACATCTCTCAATGATCACCAGGAGACGACAGAACGTAACAGCAGCAGTTCTTCACGTGGCAATGATTGGGGAACTACTGCAAACATGTCGACTACCATGAGACGCATGATAGTCACCAAGAAAGCATCCGTTACTAGGGCAAGGAGCGGCGATACGGCAAACTTAGGAGCTCTCATCGAAGAGGATGAAGAAACGCCTAATTCCAGAGATATTGAATAGTTCAACGTCGCATAGGATCGAACGCCTCGGAGGACATTTGTTTGCGGTGATATTTAAGCTCCTGCACTCTCCCTTACCTTGCAACTAATGTCAATGAACCATCGGGCTCATAGTTTTGTCAAAACTCTCTCCTCGTGGTATTCAATCAAATAGTAGTGTACTCATCGCCACATTGATGGATAACCAAGTATGTTACTCAAACATTTACGCCAAAAAGAAATACACTGATGGATAAACACGTACGTTACTCAAACATTTACTCCAAAAAGAAATGTATGCTTACAAGTTATTTAGTAACGAATCAATACGTTGGCCGAGATTCGCACCAGTTGACCGCCATTCTCGCCAGCGTGACCAATTCGTTTGCAACATTAGCTATAAAAGAAAATCGGCAACTAAATTTGAACTTTGATTTGGTATGGTACACTATGATTGGGGCATGAGGTCAGAAAACTTACTGTCGAAATGAACTCCTACTCGTTTTCTTACGATAGACCTGAAGAGAGGGATTGAGTTGCGACCCTTCACAGGAACATGGTGCACGAATCAAACAGGTACTCACTGAATATCATGTACATTTTTCAACTTGTCTAAGAGGATACAGGGCATATCGTATCGGTTGGATGTGAGGATCAACGTCAGAGTAGGGGGAGCAAAAGCCAGTGTTTTAAGATAGTTAATAGATCTGCGTTGCTCTGCCGATCTAGAGACTTTGCGAGTAACGGACGATGCATCAAGTGCAAATATACCTTCCGTATTTTCGCCTTTACATCTGTCTAAAATAACATCACATCGTCCAATCCATTCTCGGAACGCGGTCTTCGAGTTGAGAGGACGAGATGCTGACGTGAGAAAGCAAGCAACTGCAAACTAAGTCAATAAGCAAAAGGACATACCCAACTTGAGAAGCTTTGTGGGGGGATTACACCCGCAGCATCAAAAGCTTCCAACAACCCTCCTTCTTCCAAAACTTCATCAATGAAATCCACGGCATTGAAAACAGCTGAATTTGGATCAACTAGAGATCGACTAGCTAGCAACATAAGTCGTATTTCATAAAGTAGCGGCAAAGGGACAAAGCTTGTAATGAGTTCCATCACTGGAGCGGGCATGGTCATTGATCTAACAAGAGCTCGCTTGCTTGGACAGAGCTGTCGAAAGATAGGATTGTCCAAATTCTCTGCGACCTTGTGAACTGTCATCTCGGTGTTAAATATTTTGATGTGTGCCCTTTCCAACTGTAGCAAAGTCCACAAACGAACCATGCAAAAGTTCCTTATTTTTCTGGAGTCTTCTTGCATTAGTCGCACTTGAGCTGAAGAAGTCAAAATTTCCACAAATTCGGTAAGACCTCGCTTCTCACATGTTTCCAAGACAGTCCTATTCTTGTTGTCTCTTAACATTAACTCCGTCCCCGATGCAACCAGAATCCTCGCGACATCAAGGTGTCTACGCTTGATTGCGAGCATTAATGATGTAGAATTCTGTTGAGTAACGGCATCAGTCTCTGCACCAGCTTTAATCAACATTTTGACGACACGTGCATGTCCTCGTTGACTGCAGAGCATCAGGGCTGACATTCTGTCGTCGTTGCGTCGGTTGACAAAAGAGTTGTGCTGAAGAAGTAACTTGACCACATCCTTATGAGCAGAATAAGAATATTTAAGGGTGTGCGAAAGAAACATATCAATCAAAAAGGAGGCGAAGTAAATCCTCACCTCGTGCCCTTCTTGAGCCGCACGCATTAAGGCCGTAGTATTTTTATAGTTTGCTTGTTCTACCGAAGCTCCATTTTTTAGAAGCTCCTCCACAACTTGGAGTTTGCCAAAATGACATGCCTGTATAAGAGCAGTTGACCCACGAATTGCGACAGCATTAGGCGATGCACCGCGCTTAAGGAGTTCACGGACGACTTCAAGGTTTCCTTCAAGGCTTGCGGTCATTAATGGTGTTATACCCTACGAACGCAGTAAAAGTAAAATTGACCGGAGGATTTAGATGGATGGAGGGGAGCAGGAAGACGTCTGCTACTGGAATTCAAAAGAACAAACCTTGGCATTGGGAAAGTCCACGTTCGCTCCATTTTCAATTAAAGCCAATGCGGCTTCTGGAGGGCCATGCTTGATAGCCAGATGCAGGGCAGAATCAAAATCGGATCCATACACAGCGACCTGAGTTTCAAATCATGAAACAGAAACGAAATTGAGCATGGGTGTTAGGTACAATATAATCGGTGGTAACATCAAGGTCGATTGCTAATTATTCGGGACAATCACTCACCTTATTTGCAGAGGCAACATGATGGTGAGATGTTTGCGAGTCTTCGGATCCTCCTTGCTCATGATCGTCGAGGTCGCTTGAGTCATGCGATTCGAGAGTATCTTCGTTGATTTCCGCGGCAACTGCTCGCAGATCATGCCCTCCTTGTCTGCCTTCCAATGGTGCTTCGGCTAAAATTTCTCGCGGTCTGCCTTCCAATCGTTCTTGTACGCCTCTATTTTCTTCTGGCATGCCGTCGATGTGAATCTCGTCTCCACGGTTTTGTTCATCATCCCATGGGTGAACAGGCGGAAGATGATGAGACGGATCCACTGGGATCCAATCTTCCCAGTGCCGGCGGGTCCCGTCTACTATTCTTCTCTCCCAATCCAAATGTGCTCTGCGAAATTCAAGACTCTGCGCCTGTCCTGCGATTGGCGCCTCGTTCTCCGGCTGTTGCCGCTCCACTCCCAGCACCCGTGCCAGAGGACCAATCGCCTCAGTGCGCGCGCGCGGGACTGAGGCTCCTGCGTCATTACCCCAAGGATCCTGTCGAACATCCCTCCTCGAATTGGAAGGACGAGGACTCGATGCCCGTGCATAATAATCGGCGGCGGAGGCATCTATAGCAGGTCTATAGTTCAATAGCCCACTTCTCAACCCTTCGCGGTAGTCCGGACGGAGAATGGCTGACGCAGTGGAATGACGACACCATTCTGGCCGGGGGGCGTATTTGAGATGCCCTCGGTTTTTGAGGTATTCTTCCAGAGTGGGTGCCACGGGACGAGGCTCTGTTGCTTTGGTTGGTTCGCACACGGCATCCTGCGAATTTCGGACATTGTCGTCGTCGTCGTCGTCGCTATTGCGCTTGGCCGCCGGTTTCAAATCGTCTTCGTCCTGCTGCTCGGTGACATCGCATATTTTTCTTCGTTTGGATTGAGTGACGCGATTATGCTCGATGTCGTCATGATCATTCGAGAGCGCAGTGCGATTATTGGAATAATGGACATTGTCGTCGGTCTCGTTGTGGGTATCGGAGTGGTGTTTTTTGTCGATATTCAAATCAGACATGGTTGTTGGATTTTATTTGTTTTTTTTGTCCTTTCGTGGTTTGTCGCCTGCATTTGGTCCGCGCAATAAAAAAATGGAGTTGCGAGGGTTACCTTATTATGTTGTAGCTGTTATGTATTCTCTGCTTCTCTTGGTATGGTACACTACCATACAATGTAACATATATTGTATGGTAGGTGCCGGATACAAACTGGAACAACTGTGAATTGTACAAGAAAGCATCGCCGCGTGTATGGTAGTATGGACAATATGTCTATCAGTGAAGGCAACGTTCTTTGTCCTGCGTTGACATGATGTTCTCTCTTCAGCATGCGTACAATAACCATTCACAATATTGTACCATAGGGTTGCGGTAATTCCCTTAAAAATACGACTATAATTACGATCAACATAGATGGACCTAGGGTTCAGTAGATATGGTACTACTACATTACGACGCTAAACATACCTCAAGTACACAACACCAACTTCTCAATAATCGTACCACCCTACTATTACCACAAACTTTTTGTTGCTGCGCTTCTTGTGCTTGCAATGGTATTATAGGACTTCAATAAGGTCATGTGCCAACACGATAGCAGATTGACGCAAAGAGGAATTCCATAAGCCACAAAAGTTGTCAAAGAGAAAGAAGACTTCTCTTCTTTCAAGTGTATTGTACCATACAGTAGGGAATCTCCCTAGCATGGGCTTGTGTTACCTTTTCTGGGTCAAAACCACTAACGCGTGGGCCAAAGTGCAATAGGTAATCCAACAGAATCCAACATCGTTGAGGACAAAACCAGACATCAAACAAGACATCAAATCCCATTTTATTTAAACATTCAATCACAAAATTTCCTGCAATCAATAAATTACCAAATTGCATTCATTCAGCGAGTCCAGCAGGAGTACTGATCCACAACCCAAAACTGCATCGAGAGATGAAATCTACCTCTAAGACAAGAGCCTTCCTTGCCCTTCTGACCTTGATACCACATCCGATAAGCTGCTTCTCGCTCTCTCCCTCATTATCCCGTCCTTCGGTCCATCATCGCCGATGTAAGTCAATCAGTTTACATGAATCCACCGAGTCAAATGAGGATGGAAACTACCTGAACAACGCCGAAATATCGCGGTACTCCCGCCACCTCGTCCTATCCGACGTGGGCGTAACAGGACAAATCGCACTAAAAAACGCGAGCGTCCTCGTAATCGGAGCCGGTGGACTCGGAAGCCCCTGCTTACTCTACCTCGCTGCCGCTGGAGTCGGTCACATTGGTATCGTTGATGCGGATACCGTAGATGAATCGAATTTGCAAAGGCAAATTATCCATGGCACTTCTACCATGCATGTATCAAAGTGCGAATCGGCAGAGTGGAGGCTGAAGGATATCAATCCATTTGTCAATGTGAGAACTTACAAGGAGGAGTTCACGTCGGAGAATGCAATGCGAATACTTGGCGAGGGATTTTCTTCCACCAAGGCATGGGACGTTGTCGTGGATGGAAGTGACAACTTCCCGACAAAGTATTTGATTAATGATGCTTGCGATATGCTCGGTTTGCCGTGGGTATATTCGGCGATTCTTGCATTTGAGGGACAGCTGTCTACGTTCAATTACAAGGGTGGTCCTGATTATAGAGATCTTTTGCCGACACCGCCTCCTCCTGGGGATGTTCCGAGTTGTGCAGAGGGAGGTGTGCTCGGTGTTTTACCTGGCACTATGGGGTGTTTGCAGGTAACTGAAGATGGTATTTTGTTCCATGCTACAATCCTTTTTCAATCGAACATGTTCTCACTATTGTTTGCTCGTGTTTCCAACTACCTTCTTCAGGCAACAGAGGTAATTAAAATTATACTCGGAAAAGACAAGGGTTTGTTAGTTGGCAGAGTGTTGGTGTTTGATGCAATGTTAATGAAATTCAACGAAGTTGGAATAGCTCGTCTTTCTGGAAGAGAGAAAATTTCGGAGCTGATCGATTATCAGGGATTTTGTGCCGGCCCCAAATCAACGCAACAAGCTAAAGAAAAACAAACGCGATCAAAAGAAGCAACAACACATCCAACAGGAAGAACGATGGACGAAGTATTAGTAGAAAACACAGCGGAGTCTGAGGAATACAACACAATCCGACCAATCGACTGTCTCAACAAAATGGCCAATGGCTGGTCTCCTTGGGTGTTGGACGTACGCCTCCAGACAGAAAACGATATTGTTAAGCTTCCATTTACTGATATGGTTGTGCCACACCGTAACGTTCGACCAGATCATGTACCGCTGACAGGGGAAATTTTGGTGTATTGCAAAGGTGGAGTTCGTGGGAAAAAGGCATGCGCGCAATTAGTGGAAATGGGTGTTGATCCGAAGCGTTTGTACAACCTTGAAGGTGGCATATTGAGATGGCAAAAAGAAGTTGATCCAGAAATGCCTCGATACTAAAGATATGCGTTGTCGTCATTCATCATTCAAAGATCACGAGAGATGAACAAAGGGATAGATTGCTTCTTGCCTTCTCAAAACACATTATGCCCGAGGGTCGATTGACAGATGACTCTTCTGCGAAATTGTTCCACAATTGCTACACAAGTCGCAGATATGGTATGCACATAGGTGTTAGTTCGAACAACCAGGGCGAGCCAGACAAAAGGCAAGAGCAAATGGATCCTTCCAAAAAATGAGAACTGTTAAGCAATAGATATTCGGATAGAGAGATTGTGCGTCTTCATCTTTACACATCTTTACTTTGTATGCTTTCTGGAGCATAGTATTCTTTTACTTTTATCATTTTCCTTGGTTATTATTTTTGGACAAGAGTCTTTCACAACGATAACCAATGAGTAGTAATCTAGCAGGTATTGCAAAATGAATGGTCCCCTAGTCAAACAAATGAATCAAGCCTGAGGTTCCGCTTTTCCATATTTATCTCTCCCAGCGATGACTCCCCTGGTAACAGTCCTCGAAATAGGTGTCTGTCACTCAGCAATACTGACAAGGCCAATTACAAAAACGTTTGCTGAGTTTCTGTGAACGATTCATTTGAATCATCAATTGTTAATCAACTTATCACACCCCATCCACTGCAGTAGTGCCAAATTGGACTGTCAATCATTCAACAAGAGAACGTTAGAAGTGGTCACACAGCATTAAAATGATGATAACATTACATTTTGATGGCATTTCTCACCAAGGCTTACTGACATCACTACTATTGGCATAGCACCTACAAGTCGTATTAATTGGCTTCTTGGGAGCTGGATGTAGCCTCAATATTTTTTATCCACTAAGGCAAGATAGTTGGTATCATTGTAGGGGCCACCCGAGCAACCTCTGTTTGCTCCCCAATCATCAGGGAATTCAATATTTACCGGACAGCTTGGTTCCTCCCTTCAGGAAGAGTGAATAGCAACTTTAACTCTTGAAGGCTGCTGAAAGATGGATCGAGTGACTTGGTATGAGTCCACACTGATACTGGACTTGATGCATCATTTCAGTAAAAGTGTTGGGAATGTGCATGGTCTGTCACAGATGGAGTCTAAGGTGTCACAAAGAGAGGTGGAGTCTAAGGTGTCACGAATGGAGTCTAATGATGTCACCGGAGAAATCACAATCAGTAGCCCCATGAACATGAACAAACAAAGGTAAAAACACCTCATTCTGTAGCAGTGGCAGAATAGCCAATAGCCATAATTTCTTAAATTATCTAATTGGATCATGACCCAGTATCCGTTGGGCAGGGTACACTGATCAATAGTAGGTTGGGGATTATCCTCACCATCTAATTGTCAGCAGACTGCTTTCATCAACATAATTAAAGAAATTACACTGATTGTCAAATGGGCACTGAAGAAGGCAGCAATCCCGTTCAAGGAAGACGACAAGAAGCCGACGAGGTTCAAAAGAAACAAGGACCGCAGGAACATTGATGATGATAGGAAGTGTGGAGCACCCAGGAAGGAGAAATTTCAAGGAGCATGTGCCAAACTCACAGGTCGTGTATTTGAAGCAGGATCTTCAAGAGTGAACCAGATTGCCTCATGCACCCTTGCAATAGAGCACATGAAAACATATGTGGGACAGAAATATCATCCTGTGGTACTTGAAACAATTGAAAAAATGCACGATATTGGTCTATATAAACCAACAGTGAGCTAAGCTGTTTGCCGGTAGGAAGAAAAATAATTGTAGATAAAAGAAGTAGAAAAGACTTCCTGATGATTGGAAATTAATTTTAATTGTGAGCTATTTAACTAATTCAAAATGAGGATTGCCATTTGGTAATCCTCATGCTTT
>JALLPC010000379.1:0-13749 GCA_036940045.1 Stephanocyclus meneghinianus | reverse complement strand
ACACGAGGTCACCATCAGACCCGGTGTCTAATTATACCCTCAAAAAGTTGTTTTTGCAACTCTTGGACAATTGTTTGAGTTTTGTCGAGGACTGATTTCTGGTTGCTAATTTTTGCACCTGGATACTCCAATTGACAGAAAAGCATGCATAAACCTTAATACCTGTCCACAAAGTTCCAGGAAAACAAGTCACAGAGTTCATTTCTTGGAATTAAATCAAAAATGATTCAGCTACCCTGTGTATGTGTTTGTTGGAAAAGTATATGCAGCCCGTGCATAATTAGGCGGGTCCTTTTTTGCTCAAAATGGCAAAAAACACTTCGAAACCTCAGTAATTCTCCAAAACTACAGGAAACAAGCATACCATCAAAAAGATAATGAGGCCAGTATATGAACACATTCAATATTGTTATGGGATGTATTAGACCAACAAAAATCTCTCCCAACCTAACTAAGCTCTTTGAGTCAGTCACTAGTCCAGTAAATAATAAATTACTTATAATACACAGTATCTCAAAAACGGAGACCTTCTTGGAAGAAATTTTTTATGAAGGTTTATATTTGACATAATAGAGAAATTATCTTAAGGTTTCTAGCATCAAAATAACATTTGGAAGAAATTTTATTCTTCTGTAAAAATCTCATCCCCCCAATATTGAAGACAGGTATTAGACTGAGTTCTATCAAGGATTTAGATAAAATCTGGTGCACATGATGTGACTTGTACAATATACTTCTGGATATTGATGGGTTGGTTCAAACATAGGGTGTATGAGAGTTTCTATCTATATGGGCTTGGGTGAACTTGGCTCATTGATCCAGAGGAATTTCCCATGGCAATAAAAGGAGCACTGTCTCCTTCTCAAATTTGTGAGTATGATTTCTCTTCCATTGGTATTTCATCAACAGAGAGACAGATTTTGGTAGAAGATTTGCAAGGTGATGATGAGTCAAAAGACAAACTTGAGATGTCAGATTTCTTTGTCATAATTGCTTTCAGTCAAAATTAATTCAACATTTTGATATTGTGTGGAAGAATAATGTGCATATGGGCCAAAGAGATTAGCCAATAATAAATAATAGTTAAATGTTCAGTCGCTACATAAATTTTAGTTGCTTGACTATCACTGATACTTTCAGAGGAGCTGTCATCTGCTCTCTCACTCTTCCTTGATTCATTTGCAATGCCCATAGCAATCCAACCACTTGTTAGAAATGCATGTACTTCCACATTATCATTCATGATTGCCCTCTTCAACTCCATTAATCCTCTTTCTATCACTTTCACCTCAGCCAATAATTTTTTTGCTGCCTCCATAAGAGCCTTAGATTCTGCTGTATCTCCAATACTTTTAAACATTTGCATTCATTGCAACTCTGGCATTACCAGCTCATTCTTTGATGTGAGTACCATGTCTCTCTTCAAAATCTCCTCTTCATATTCCTGATTTGCCAGTTTTGTCTGATTTTGAGCTGTGGCAGCATTTTGAATTGGCTTTCAGCACCAAATGAAATCCCCTCTGTTGCCTTCCATCCATGGTGTTTACCAGATCATAATTCCTCTTCACAGCTTTTATCTTTGCATTATTCTTTTGCTGGGAGGGTTGGTCACCCATAGAAATGAAATTCTCCAATGTCATGAACTCAATATGATATTCTTTTCTGCAAGAGGGCTGCAAGTAAAAAAGAAAATGAATCTACTGTGAATGAAATTTGCCAACAGATCATGTGCCTCATTCCAGTCAATGTTAATTTAAAGGTCTCCTTCCTCAAAATCTTCATAGTATCCAAGTCATCTGAGGATTTTTTGGTGGATCTTCATCTTCTTCTTGCTCATTATCTTCTTCTTTTGTGGCACCATTGAAATATTTCCAATTATCCAACTGATAGAGGATGAACTCAATTAGATCATCCATGTTCTTGCCAGATGCAAATTCATACTCTCCATTAACCTTGACCATGATCTTCACCTCGACTGACTCCTCAAGAACTGACATCATCTTTCTTGCTTCCCTCATTGTATTCAGAACAGACTTTGAGATGGTGTGGCTCAATAGAGCAGGGCCGGTAAGTTTGTGCACTGTTTCCAATCCATGGAGGTTTTTTCTTTCCACAAACAGGCCTCTTCCCTCATTGTCAATACAGTTGCTCTGGGATCACATGAACTAATCCCTTGAGCAGTTCTTCCCCTCCCCACATGTTCCCATAAGTAGACTGCCAGTCAAGAATGTGATTAATTTGAGATAGAATACCTTCCCACTATGACAAATTTTGAAAGCATTCTTCTGTTGAAGTGGCATTGTCAAGTCTTGTGTTGCAAGTAGACTCATTTTTTCACAGGCAATTCAAGCTTTGTGATTGTTACATATTTTCATGTGGAAGTTGGTTGGAAGGAGAGGATTTAGCTTCATCGTAGCATTTTTCTTTTGGCATCGACATGGCAGAAAATAAAATATTCATATAAAAGGTGGATGCAGTTGACGTTGCTGATAGACCAACACTATCAATTGGTTTGGTCTCTGAGTGAGAATGACAAACGGACAATCTGCTCTTTGAGTTTGAACAGAATAGCTCAATTGGGTATGATGTGGCTTTGACTATTTTATAATTTTGTTTCTTGGTGATATTTGTGTTAGAGGCACTCTTTCATGACCAATCTTGTGCATTGGACATCTTTGTCGAGAATTGAACTTGAACCCCCATAAAAGTTCCGGTTCATTGAATCTGAACTTTTTACAGGCTTAGAGTGGGGTGTTAATAACCAGTGGAACACAAAAAGTTATGGCTAGGTTGAAAAATGGAGCCGTAAGGGAGGTAAAGAATATTGACCTGTATCTGATTCTTCCAAGTTCAGGTCCGTGAACAAATCATAAAGAGAAGCCTCAGCCTTGGTCTGTCCCAAGTCCATGTGTTTGGCCAATAACTAATGAAATAACGACTCTCAGGGAAATTCAAAAAATACAAAAAGTGATAATCACAATGCTTAAGAAGAGGCTTTTCTTAGCTTTTGCTTGTTAGTCATGTGCATTTTTGAAGTAACAACAAAAATATGGGGATTCGGAAAGGATTCTTATCATTTCTGTCACATGTTGGCACCAGTTTGGAATTTATCAATTACAATCCTTATGAATTGTAATCTTGGCCATTGTTATCGACAATGATTACAATTATCAAGGAATTATAATTTAAGATCAACCATTACAGTCATTACGATTCTTAAGGAATTGTATTTAGATTGAAGCATAGAATATGCCTATCTTACAATTCCCTATGAATTGTTACTATTTCTATGATAAACAATACAGTCATCAAAAAATGTAATCAAAGTTCAATAGATCCTTTTTTTCCTTAGGGGTTTGATTCTGGTTATAAGTTGCTTTTTACAGGCCTATTTTATCCTTGGTCTATAGCAGAAAAGGAAGGTCCATTGATATTGTAAAATCAGCCAAAGAGTTGTAGAACTTGTTCATGTCACAAAACATCTTTTGGGAAATTGAATTTCATGGGAAATGGCAAAGAGCTGAAATAATAAAGATTCTAGGGGCCCCAGTGCAATTGATCAGCCAAAGTTATGTGTTTCAAACTTAGAGTGCTTCTTTTTGACCGTTGTTGTCATCCAGTTGACTTCAGAGGATGATTAACAATTAGACACTCTGTAGAAGTTTTGGAAAAATAATCTTTACCCATTTAATGACTAGTTACCAAAAATTTATTACATCAAAAGAGCACATAGGACAGGAACACAAATTTCCAATCCAGTTCCAGAAAAGAGATACACCATCGCACAAAGTCATGCACACAGAACACCATAGTTTTGCACAATTGACTTCTTTATTGAAAAATGGAGTCCAGTTGAGATTTTTCATCATGCATTCTGTTGTATGTAGATTTCACAAGCTTTTTTTTGTGTGCTACGTCTAAAACAATGTTTTGGAATCATGTCAAGAATACTGCACAATGAACTCAAGTCCTTAGTTAATATTTTGATTGCTTGTGAATAATTGGGTCTCTCCCAGTTGCATCACAATGTTGATCACTGCACAATGAACAGTGGGGTGGGTGTGGACAATCTAAGTAGGAAGTTTCTTCAAGTGGTCTGTTATCTACTGGCAGACTATAATATTGTATAAAATTTTATGACTTGCCTTTTGTCTGCGTTAGCAATCAAGAAGGATTTTGTCAGTAGTAACAAAATTAACATATTTCTCTTGTTTACAAATCATCTTTATTGAAATCAGGAGCCAAGTGCTTTTGTGTGTAGCTGTAATGTTTTGCCTCCTTCTCTCTCCTGTGAACTCTGGCTTGTCCTACCAAAAATCTTCTAAACACTTCTTAACCATTGGATAAACCTCTTATTGTTGATTATACAATGGGCTGGACACTTTCAATTTTCGTGGCAGTTGAATGGATTCCACAAGACCTAAAATTCATGTTCGATGGTTTAATTGATGGATCATTTGGGGGCAGTGATATAATGTCAATGTAAAGATGTGTAGCAACGCTCGCTTGATGAGCTGATGAAAATTCTTCACTGTGTTTGTTTCTTTCCCTTGATACAGCCAAGGATCCCCATGACAATTACAATGGAATCTGGCACTCGTCACCATAAAGCAGTAAACAAAGCTGTCGGAGATGATTCCTCATGTCAGTGTTTTCTTCTATTTGGGGAGAGTGACCCTATGATGTAGCCTCACATAGAATGTGTACCAATATCCTCAAAATGACATTCTGCCATGATCTGTCTTGATTGAAGCAAGGGGATATTGTAACGGTGAGAAATCTGAGCAAAGTGGGTTTTTATGGTATGTTTTGTTAGTGCCATCAAAAGTTATCTCCACATGACTACAACAGGTTTTCCAGTGGTAGGGAATCATGTTTTTCCCTGTGTTTCAATACTTCTCAGTGAAGTTGTGGGAATTTAGTTTGTACCAGTGCAAGTCATTATCTCAAAAATGAATAGTTGATTTTCATATATTTCAGAACTGATATGTGCATGCATTTGCACAACAGAAAGTACTAAATAGCATTCATGAATTGAGGCAGTTATTTGCGAATTCGAAACTCGCGTTGCTGCGTATCCTCTCTCATGAAATGCAGCCTCATTCTTCTAGATGGTTGCTCTTCGGCGTTTTATCGGGGAAATACATATAAAGGCCTCCCCTCTTCAGCACCGATGAGCGTTTTGGCCAAGTCCACGTATGGTAGTGCCAAGTTTGGAATAGTTACACCATAATATGTGAGCTAACTTGAATTTGCTAGTCAAATTATAAACCTAGAAAAGTAACAAGGGCAAAACACTACCCAACATCGAGTGGGAATATCCCATTGAAAAAATACAGAAATGACCTCACGGAGCAACTTTACAGTAGATCATTCAACACATAAAAATAGTCAACTTGCTATCACAGTTGATGCTTACGCCAACTCGGCGTCAGTTGGGCTGAGACCTTGAGCAAGTCCGCCCTTAGCCGTGACCTTCTTGTGGAGGAAAACCGTAAGAGCTCCAAGGGCTACGGTAGTGACGGCAAACACGCCAGCCAACGCCTTGGCAGGGACAGCCGCCGATTTCGAGATACTCCACGAAGAGACCTTGGGAAGGGTCTTGATAAAATCGCAAGCATACGTGTTGGGGTAGGGAATACTGCTGCTCAAACTTGACTCGCATTTGCCTGCATCTTCATAGAGGCGTTGGCAAACATCGAGAATATTATCGGCATCTTGTTGATCGTTGTTATTTTTGTTGTCGTAATTATCCGGTTCCTTGCAGTCAACACAGCTGTTTGTAACCAGTGAATCACTGGAATAGGGGAGCTTGTTTCCGTAGAACTGGCACATAAATCGAGAGGAGGCAAATTGAGCGGGGTTTCCGAGATATGAGATTATGTTGCAAAGAAATACCCACCAATTTTTCGTAGATACCACTCGGCGCAGCATAACTGCACGTCTCTTCCATGAATACACCGAGCAGGATCTTCTTGCCATTGTTGGCGCAATACTGAGAGATGACATAGAAGGAAAATGGACGAAAGTTGTTTGTCTTCTACGCAGTACTAGCCAACCAAGTCTAAAGAAGACAACCATCCCTCACCGGTCCAACGAAGAGCTCCATCTTGTTATCCTGTTTTTGATTGTAGTTGTAGTAGTTCTGGGCATTGTTGTTCATGTTGCCACCATTCTTGTAGAGGTAGTATTGCATGGCGTTCTCGTCAACTTCGAGCCTACGGCATTCCAACGCTTCCTGAAGATTAAACTGGCCGTTATTCTTGTTGTTGTTGTTGTTGCCCCCGTTTTGATACTGTCCGCAATAGTCGAGGCCCTAGTTAAAAAGTAAGACGAAGGACAAAAGATGTTGAGAGCAGCATAAGTATTATATTGATCGTGTGCGTGTAAGGTAGTACACACCGCATTCTGGTAGCACATGCTCTGGCAGTATTGCTCATTGTTTGCATTCTGGCAGTAGCAGTTCTCACGAACGCCTTGGAAGAGAGAAGAGTGTCAAACGACATGTTGTGCGTAACAAACTTAAAAGACCGGAACGAGTCAACTTGGAACGGAAATTACTCACGTTCACAGTTGTACTGTTGAACGCTCAACTTAGATTCCACGTAAGCGTTGACGAATTCATTCATATCAACGACGTAGTCAGCGCCATTCTCACAAGACGAAGAGCAGGATGACGACGGGCACAGTTTGAAGTGGACGAGGCTGGTACAAAGCACGATATTAAGTGCAGAATAATAGGATGGAACAAGTGAACTGTAAAGAGCATCCCGTCCTCTGAAACTCACCGCTGTTCATACATTCCGTTGAATCCATTTCGGTTGTTGTTCTTATTGTTGTTCCCGTTTTGGTTTCCACCAAAGTAGCCACCGTAGTAGTTGCTCGACGCCTTTTGCAGAAGAACGAGTGAGAATATTGAGGAAAAAGACGTGACAAATTTCATTCGAAATCAGAATTGGTCCACTCACGAAGCATTGCTGGAACTTGATGCTGTAGCCCGAAACCCAAGAGTAATACACATTATTATTGTTATTGTTATTGTTCAGGGCACGAGCCTTAGACATGATGAGGCTTCCGAGCTTGGAGCTTGCATCGATATCCCCGGTGTCGAGGTCAATCGCTGCATGTTGAGACGCAGTAGCCGTGCCCACGGCGATGGCGGCGAAGGTTGCGAGAAAGGAGAAGGCCGGAATCTTCATTTGCAACTGTTGAAGGTGAGAGCTAGGTCGGGAGGGAACGATTATTTGTGAGAGGTGAGGTGACCAAAATGACAGAACTGAAGATGATGCTCAGATGATGCTCCTCTGGCTATAGTACCTGCTGGAACGCTTGCAACATGATCGTATTGTACCATACACCTCGACAGGCTTATTACAATAACGTACGCAGGCTGTGGTCGTACACGCTTTCCTAGACTGGCTGCTCGATCGCCTAGAGGGAATATTCACCTAGTAGCGAAGGAAAATTCATGTAATATTGAACTGAGGGCGTTGAATTTCACACGAACAACGCAATTTCTATTGTCCCTATTTTTCACGTTGTTGTAGACGGAGTCAAGTGAGCGAAATTAGTGTGACTGTAAAAGTATGTGAAAGTATTATTGACAGTTTCAGGACCAAACATCCAATTCATATTATAAAAATTTCATTACTAAATTATTGTTATAAATCATGACGCTCACTTTATAATTTTACCTTACCATTATAAATTTAAAAATGCTTCCGAAGTCATTTTATACGAAAAACCTTTACGACTGAATATTTATATAAAAAGTTGTGGGTTGTCACTGTTCGTTGTTGGAATGAAGGGGTACGTTTTAATGTATGGTACTAGTATGATCTACTGACCCTACGGCGTCATCGTGAATACAACGGGCGAAAATAGTAATGCCAATTTACCCACACATGACTAGAGGTGAGAAAATGCGCGAATTGGCGCCAAAATGCTCCCTTCTGCCTCGATCCAACGCTGATCCAACGCCCCAGTGGTTCCCTGAATTCATTTTGCGAACCGCCGAAAATGGCTGCAGTGGCGATTGATGAAGGCCAAAATAGTGACGACAATACAACGCTCTGCCGTTGATCAGTTGAAGCCCTTTGTCCTGCCGCTATCACTCAAACTCTATTGAAACACCTCGATTGCTGTTTCGATTTCATCGTCCCTTTAGAACTGCAGGTTTGCCATCAACCATCTCACCGATCTCACAATCTTATCTTCGAGCCAACCGCAATCACATCTTCGCGCCTTAGCTACCTTCAATATAACTCACCCCCTGCAACATCATGAAGTTCACCGCAGCTCTCCTCTCCGCAGCCGCCTCCGTCAACGCCATGGAGCTAGACACCAACGTTGACATCCCCGCTACCTCCAGGCTTGGATCTCGTATCTTATCCAAGGCGCGTATGCTTGAGGGCAACAACGACCAGTCTTACACCTCATGGGTGGCTGGATACTCCATCAAGTTTGATAGGTGTGTGTCTTCGCAGAATTATTATGGTGGTTACTTCGCGGGAAATGACGGGCAGAATAATGGCAATGGACAATACAACTACAACTATGATGTGAGTCGTTTTTCGTTTCGTGCCCTCATATTTTAGTTCAGTGACTTATCATGTCACGTGTTTTCTCTTCTTCTGTGACTGACTTTTGTGCAGGCCAACGCTCAATGGCAGAACGGGGAGCAACAAATGAACAATAACAATTACTATGATGCCAACGCTCAATATAATGGACAAGCCAATGGGCAAAACGCGAACGGACAATACTACAACGGACAAGGCCAGCAAGCGGCTTACTACCAACAGGCCCAGCCGGATGGAAACCGTGCCTTGCAGAACAACAACCAAGGTTACTATTACAATCAGGCTCAGAACCGTGAAGGGTACAATGGAATGTACCAGCAACGCCTTGTCCACTTTAAGCTCTGCCCTTCCAACAGCTGCCGCTCGTGTAGAAATGGAGCTGACTATGTCGTCGACCTCAACGAGTTCATCGATGCCATGATGGAGGCCAAGCTTACCGCTCAACAGTACAACTGCGAACGCGTCAAGGAGAACTGCTGGTGCGAACAAGCCAACAATAAGGATTACTGCTTGGCGTCTTGCTACACCAACGCTAACATGGAGTACTGTAACGAGATGCAAGGCAACAACAACAACGGCCAGTCGCAGAACCTCAACTTCGACATGCAAGATGCTTTGAAATGTACGCAGCTCGATGTCGATGAAGATACTATGAGCAACTACTACTTTAAGAACCGCAAGGCAAACCAAGGACACTACAACCAAGAAGGCAAGTATTACGTCGGACCCTACTGCAGCTCCAACGGAAAGAAAATCCTCCTCGGCCTCTTCGAAGAGGAGACTTGCTCTTACCCAGCCGCATCCGGCACATTTGAGGCTCTCAACTATGGTCAGAAACTTCCTTACAGCGAAAAGAGTCTCGTCGACACTACCTGCATCTCCTGTATGGAGCCCAAGGAACAAGACAACAAGAACTACTGGGACAACCAAGATGCGGACGAGGTCACTGATGTTTGTGAGCGAATGTACGAAATGTCCGGCAAGTGCGAGGAGAGCCTTCAGGGGCTGCCATACGGCGTCTACCCCGACAACATGGGATGCGATTTCGTGAAGAGCATCAAGTCTGCATCGATTGTTCCGAGGGCGGTTCCTGCTAAGGTCTTTGCTGGTCTCTTTGCCGCGACTACTGTGCTTTTGGGAGCGTTGACCGTTAACCTATACAAGAAGAGCCAACGTAACAGCGTGAACCTCGTCGCTGACAATAATCATGCACTCGAGTAAGATGTCATGTGTGGGTAGAAGGAGATGATTCCTTCTTTAGATTTGTACAGGTTTATGTTCTTCGGGTTTCCTTTGACCTAGGTGTCCACTTTTGTCGAACTTCACGACTTATTTGATGTTGTTCAAGTGCCTCTTTGGTAGTGGCATATTTCGAACTTAATAATGAAAGAATAAGATTGTAACAGCCCACATTGACGTTTCAGTAGTGCAACCACTTAACGCATGTAGCTTAAGGGTAAACGACTAATTATTGTATCTGTTTCACATCGAACAACACTAGTACTACAAGCAAATCAAAAGAATGCAACAAGTAATACCAATTCATCAACGAAGAACCAGCTCCTCCATAGAGCGGGCAACCGCCTGTCCCACCGAACCAACGAACGCAGACGATTCCCCCACGAACCATGTGGCGTCTCCAACTATCACACTGCCAACATGCTCTACGCCATCACCAAGAACCACCAGAACTCTCGAAAGACCATCCTTGACGATCCCATCAACCATTGGGTCGAACACTGCTTCCTCCCACGGGAAAACGATGGCCAATTCACCCGACAAATGGATTGCCAAATACGTAGCTGAGAGAACAATGAGTGTTCCCGCCGCCAGCTTTACCAATTGTTCAAATTGATCAGTGCGACTCGATTGGACGACGTCATTCCATCCAACTATGCTTTGAGTGCCACCTCGTTTTGTGAGGGAGGAATCCAACAGTTGCATTTCGGCACGTATCGATCGTCCAGAACTATAGGCGGTGTGTCCTCTGCCGGAAAAAAGACCTGCGGAAGCAGGAGTAGGTGGCGGCGGAGGATGGAAGAATGATGGGAAGAATCCAAAGTTAGGGCTTGAACTCTTAATGGTTGTGGATGGCGATGAGAAAATAATCTTCGATCCTCCACTGTCACTGCTGCTTGGTCTTGAACGAAGCACATCGTACATCTGATCGCGGTCATCCAATTTGCTAATTATGTTTAGAGACTTCGTTGCCTGACGGTTCTCCAGTTCCTTGTAAAATTCTTTTGCCAATTTCTGTGCCTCTTCCTCTTGACAGGTGGTGTCATAGGAGGCAAAATCGCTGTATTCGGAATGACTAGGTTTGTTCTTTAGTAGTGTGGTTGTGCCTATGCTGTGTAATTTCCATGGCTTGGCGACGAAAGCGGCTCTCGTACGGGTTAGCAGAAGGAGGACGAGAGAGATCACAGTTCGGGGGTGCACTGCATACTGTCCTTTCCTATGATCCTGAATTCTTGAGTCATACATGTTTGAGTTAGTTGTATGGTATTTGTTGAGACGGATGAAAGCACGAGCAGGATCAGGATCGATGATTTCGGACAGCTGATGAGAATATAATATGGGAACCTTCCGCAGCAACTGCTAGGAGAGACGAGACACCCCACAGAAGGCAGGAATGACTGCTAACTCGTGTCTTATATATCTACCGTTGTACCATACCCACACCCAGTAGGGTATGGTACAATATTTTACCTCTCTAGAGGTAGAGGTACGCCCCACCCCCATGTAACATCATCTTACCCTACTATCTTGGTGACACTGTCCAAGATCCACCTTGGCAGCATTGGATTGATAGAATATTATAATGTGTATGGTAGCATTTGTCCGAGCACAATGTTCAATTTTATGAATAGTGAAGAGAGTACTGTTTTGTATTCTCATAGTATGTGCACACAAAATTGTGTGTGAGTACAAAGATGTGACGCTGAGAGAAACTCCTCAGTTATGCCACTGGATTGAAGGGGTAGGATATTGTGCAATCAAACTGTCTGTGTAGAGAAAATACAAATGTGAGTCACTTTTGACTTTGTTGGATTCAAATACAACAATCACCCCAAATCATAATATGATGACAATACGTTCCAGAGTATGAGGGGTCTCCTTCTTTGCATACCTGTTTACTATTGCATGCACTTGACATTATCTGGCCAAATAAGATAATTAGAGGGTGCAGTGATGAAAAGGCCAAAATTAGTTTTTGACTCAATTCTCGTGAAACTTGGCAACCTTGTTGGAATAGCATTCATTAAGATGCATTTAAATTTACGATAAAGAGTTGTAATTTTGATCTGTAAGCACAAATTACTAGTCAGCACCGGTTAAGTATGATATCAACATCCCACATCACCCTTGGACATGTTTTGGGATTAAATTATTATTTATATTTATCAAACTAGGTTGTATGCATAGGATGGTTTGGATATGATTGCCAAAACACTCCCATCTGGTATCAAACCTGACATGCAGGTTTCTCTTGTTATTTGCTAGTGAATGCTAGCAACCCTTAGGCAACATGTCCATCCTTTCCAAAAGACACAATCATGGCTTAACTATCAGAAAGGGTCAGAATAGGTGTTGTTAAGGTGTAGTTAGAGTTTGGTAGTAATAGTTGCTCAAGAAGATACCTCGTCTAAATGCAATAGTAGTAGTAGTCACAAGGTTTGATAGCACTTTGCTAGCAAAAGCTGACAGTTCTTAGGCATGAATAGTAACTTGCAAAATAATCCCATGCATTATTTAACTATCCAAGGAGGTGGTTGTGGGTGTTAGTGAGTCACCTTGATAGCTTTTTGATGATATTTGCACCTTGGGTTTGCCTGCTGTTGAATAGCAGTGATTGATGTGGCCAAGGATGTAAGGTACCTGTAAGCATCCAATAAGCAGCAGTGTATGGTTGCTATATACCCATATATAGGTAAAAATAAAGGATTTTACTGGAGTTTGTACTTATTTGCTTAGAACAAAATCCCAATTCACCTGAATAAACTTGAAATGATTGGGATGTGAACACCATTAGTAAATTCAAGTTATTCTTTTTTTAATATTGATCTAGTCTACATATAAAATATATTGGTTGATTCTTGAGTGGTTGGTTGGTTTGGTTTCTGTTCTTGGCTCTCTTCTAAGTCTACCAATGAAGAAGAAGAATTAGCATTCCATCCACAACTCACCATGTAAAAACTGGAGTTTCTTGTTGAGTTCTTGTCCGATTGGATCAAACAAGGTCTTCCTACAGAGTGCTGATAGTGATACACAGTAGATGATAAGGTATTTGGATTAAGGAGGAAGTGAGTTTTCATGCAATACATCCTCTCGGGATGTTGAAATAATTACACTAAAAATTTGATTGCTCACCATAAAAAATGGTGTTCCTTGGTGAGTATTGGTCCGATTGGAGCATGAGGGCTTCCTGCAGAGCTTATACTATGGTGAACAGGATGGTGTTTGGGTAACTTAGGATTTCAGTATTCACAAAATACATCTACACGGGATGTTGAATAACGACATGTAAAATATGTATCCCTCACCATAAAGAAAACTGTTTATTCTTGATGACTTTTTTCCAATTGTAGCAAATGAGGGCATTCCATGAAGCTTACAATAGGGCACATGGGTTGGGTGTTTGGGTGAAGGAGGAAGCTAGGTTTCACAAAATTAACCTAAGCATGATGTATAAATTATGATACTTACCATCACTCACCATAAAAGACTGGAGTTTTATTGAACTTACCTCTCTTTTTGATACTACAGGTTGATGCTGGCTTCTTTGATGGATGGGCCAGTGTGTGGATGTGAGCTGGTATCTATGGAGGATGTAAACACTGAGGACTAGAGGACAATCTGCGGAGTACCATGCTTCTATTTTTACCAGTCTCAGTGTATTGGTGGTGGTATAACTTGCAGGGGAAGGTTAGCAGTGCATATTGCAGGGTAGTCAGGCAAGCGCAGGATAATGGGTATCACGGCATTTGTATCAGATTTGAAATTTTTTTTGGTGGTTTCCTAAAATATGAACTTCTTGGAAGCAGTAGCAACAGCAGCAGCAGCAGTAGCAGCAACAGCAACAGCAACAGCAACAGCAGCAACAGCAGCAAAAGCAGCAAAAGCAGCAAAAGCAGCAAAAGCAGCAAAAGCAGCAAAAGCAGCAAAA
>JALLPC010000378.1:0-13805 GCA_036940045.1 Stephanocyclus meneghinianus | reverse complement strand
AAAGTATCAATTTGGACTGTTTTCATTTTTTATGTAAATTTCCCTAAAATCCTTAGTCCTAGAAGATGGGACAGACCTTGGTGACACACTGAGAAACATATGTGGATTTTGGAATCACGATATTTCGTAATTGTAAGACTGCATGTAGCAAAATGGATTGTTTTGCGGTGTACTGCAGACATAAAAATTTGAACGAGCAGCCGATACCCACTACATAATGTCGTAGTATGTTTTGTAACTGTCGTTCATGGCCGGTATTCAGGTGCCAAGTGCTGTCTTGTCTTCCTCTTTGCAGACGAGTGATGCAAGTTTAACACGTGAGGTAAAACGATTAACATTGGCTCGAATCGATCCCATGGGATCTGGAGGAAGTTGGCTCGAATCGATCCCATGGAATCTGGAAGAAGTATGATTCAACATAAACTTCACATGGGAGGTAAATTGTCAAACACTGCGATACAAACATCGATGGAAATACACAAGAGAATAATACATATTTATAATAATTGCAACAACTACCTCGGAATACAAAGTGGCTTTTTGATTATAAAATATTCTTGCAAAAAACCTCATTTACGGACCAAAAACAAAATATTGATCGCAGTCGACCCCAAACAAAAAGAACCCGTAATTTCAATGCTCACGCCGGGCGAGTGTAATAGTAGTAACAATTCTCACTCCATCTTCAATTTCGAGTTCATGCACCTCCGCATACTCATTCCTGCTCAAATACCTCCACCCCAAATGCGCCCGAGGATGACGCGAGCTCGACGAATCTCTATCCACGACGGGATCCGACGGAACGAACGAAAGGTAACGATCGAAATCGGCTTCCAACCGAGCCGAATATTCCTCCTCCGCAAGAGACCGTCGATTCGCCATCTCTCCGCTCTTACAATGCAGCCTCTCCGTCCCATTCACGACGCTCGTCGGCGAATACCGACTCGTCCCATCGACCTTCCCGTACATGAGCTCCAAAAACTCGAAATTGGACCGATCCGGCTTTTGATTCCTCTCGGGCCTCGAAGTGTAATCCATGCAATTCCCCAAATCCCGATTGTAAAACTTTTCGTCCCAATGCCCCAGTCCGAAGCCATGACCCAATTCGTGACACATGGTCCACTGCATGGACCCCTCCCTCATTCGACTGAGATGATGATCGTTCATCTTGGCCACCGACGAGGAGATGTAGTCATTCAAGACGAGGGCGACGTTGATCCCCACCCAATCGGTATTGCCGTAATCCCCGTTGCACACCTTGAGCACGTTTCGAACGGGGGCGCACTCGGGATCGTACTCCGAAATCTGCCTCACGCGAAGGGTGAGGGCATCGGGCGTTCCGTCGTCCCAGTCTCGCACGGCTCGAGTCAGATGGGGTTTCCATCGGTCGTCGAGGTTGTCGACGATGTTGAGTTCTAGGCCGGCGCAGGATCGTCCGGTGTTCCATAGGGAAAAGTCGTAGGGCGTGTTTCCGCCGTGGGGGTTGGTGTCGAGGTGTTGGAGGAGGGAGGGGAGCCAGGAGGAGGGGTCGAAGAGGTCGAAGGAGGAGGCGGCGGGTTCGTCGTTTCGTGTGGTGACGGTGGAGACTGTCGCGGCGACGATGGCGCACAGGAGGAGTCCGAGGATGAGGTATCGATGACGTTTGCATATCGATGCGGATTCCTGTTGGGGTTCGTCTTGATCGTTCTTGTCGATGGAATCGGTCGTTGTTGTTGTTGCTGTTGTTGATGTTGTTGTGCCGGGCGATGCTTGACCGGCCTCGAGTTTCGAGGTATTTATATCCAACGATGGAAATGGAGCAGCAGCGAGGGAATCGTTTGGTTTTGTGACATCATCGCTGCCGCAAACAACTTCGGAAGGCGAAGGCATCATGATGTGTGATGTAAGGAGGGAAATAATCGATAATGACGATGACGATGATGAATGTTATGGCGTCGGCGTAATGACAATTTTGCCCGAGTCGAGGATGGAATTAACGAATTATGACAAAATACTCTCACTCGGCGTAAAATGCAATGCTGCCGCGGTCGGCATGGCGAGCGAGAAGTGAAAACCACCACACCATAAAACGCAGCGCCGGCAATGCAGGAGTCGTGATGCCAAATGCACGAGATTCGTAGGGGAAACCGTAAAAAATTCATGTGAGGGCGCAGATGCATCTGACGCAAGACACCTCGAACCTGCTCGAACCCGTGACGTGTTTCTGACGACAAAATTTAAAATTTTTCGATCGGATCAAATAAGAGTCATTTTGAATCGTTCTTTTTTGGAAAATTTCGCGCGAGTCGTTTCGACCGATGTCTCCGTCGTTTGGCGTTATTTTGACTCTGTTTCCACAAACGCAATTTTTGCTCGATGACGGGCTCGGGGTGTCCGCATGGCTCGTTCGCATGACAACAGACAAGACGACGGCCATGTCCAACGCGAGCAACAACACAAACAACGACGATAACAACGATGAATCGGACGACTCGTCCGCCTCGTCGTCGTCCTCGGACGACTACGCGTTGAACTTTGACATGTTTTCTCAAAAGTCTCCTGCTGCCGCCAAATTGGATGCAAATGATGACCACGAGGAAACGAATGACCACATCGAGGCAGAGGCGAAAGTCGACTCGCACGATGCGAACGGCTTCGAGACCGAGAGACAAGCGACGACGACGACGACGGCCGCGAATGACGACGATCCCATCCACGCTGCCAACGAAGAGAAAGGCGAGTAAACAAACGCACACAATTTGCAAACGTTTCCCCGCCGCACCGCCCCGCGACATGACCACACGCAACGCCCCCTTTCTTCTCTCTCTCCGCAGCCCGCCAAGTAGCCAACAGCATCGCCATCGACAAACACATGCACTCCCCCCAAAATCTCTTTTGGCTCCTCCGTCAAAAAAACAAACACAAATCGATTCATCCCGTCCGCATCCCCCCCGACGACAACGAATACATCGGCTACAAAGCCGTCCTGCGCGTCCGAGATCCCGCGCGACGATGCGTCGTGCAATATTTGCAATTCCCGCACGTCGAAATCGCTTCCAACTCCTTCATAGGGAAGTACGACGTCGTTGCGAGGAGTCGGCTGGTGCCCTATCACGGCGGTCGGGCGGACGACGACGACGACGAGGGGTCGAGACGGCGGCCGTGGTGTCCCGTCTTGTCCGAGGCGTATTTCAAACAGTTGAAACGAGAATATAAAACGATGGGGGACGTTGCGATACGGACCGAGGAATTGTATTTGGATCGAGTGCTCGAGAGGGCTCGGGAGGAGAGGGACGAGAGGGTGAGTTTGGGACGGTACGATGTCATGGCGCCCATGGAGGATCCTCAGGAAACGAATGCGACAAACGTAGAAGAAGAAGAAGAAGAAGAAGAGCGCAAGTCGGATGACTGCAACAATCGCAATGAGGATTCTGACCGAGACACGAACCACGGACTGCGACGGAGCAAACGAAAATGGAACCGATTCGACGATACCAATACCGAATGGCTCCATTGCGGCGACGTCATTCGATTCTACAAACCCGGCTTTGCCGCGGGCGATGCGCGTTTCTTGTGCGAAGCGACAGTCACATCCATCCGGCCCAGTCGGGATCCCAGTCTCGTGGTGGATTGCGAGGGAGAATGGTATATGGTCATTCCCAACGATCATCCCGTCATGCGAATTAAGCGATTGGAGCGGGGTGGTTTGGTGGAGAATGCCGGGTGTTGTTATCGGCCGGTGGAGAATTATACTTTGAGGAGAGAGGGGGGGGAACATGCCGTCAAGGAGGTGATTGACAAACGAGTGCGGAGAGTCAAGGAGATTACGGAGAGGAATAAAAGGCTTGCTATTGAAAAGATTGAGAGGGATGGATGCGGTCCCACGGATATGTTTCGTTAGTAGTGGCAATGATGGATGATTATTGTATCTACTTTTGCTCTATAGATGCTGGAGCGAATGTTGATGATTCTTCTTCTTCTTGTATTTGTAGAAACAAAAGCTATTCTTTTAATGCATACTATTTGGAACATCCTTCAAACTGTTTGAGATTATCCATCACTGGCACAATAAAGCATGCCACCAATGAGGACACTTAAAAAAGAGGGGCCATGTCTTCCACGTCACATGAGTAACTTCAAAATGGTTGCTATACGAAATTGAAGTTTCGTGAATGGAGGTTCGATGCATGTTACATGATATGCATTGGTGCCATGAGTCCGGTAGATCATAACCCAACAGTGAGGCATCTAATGAGTAATGATTGCAATTGCAATGGCAGATCAACAAGAGCAGCAGCATGTCTCTCACAATGATCACTGCAGCTTTGATTGAGTTTTATCCGAGGAAGCAATCATGGCTCCATTTGTTGGGTGGACCTGTTGAGACAAATGTTTGTTATAGGAAACTTATGCTGATTTCAATGCACCAACTCAGTATGCAACAGAGACAGGTCATCCATGATTGCACCACACATGTTGATGCAATGAGTAATTCAATTAAATCAAATGTCATTGCCCCACTGGTCTCAAGTACAATGGCACAAATGCAAAACCTTGTCTCTCTTTCAAAACTCAACAGTAAGATTATGGACCATCAATCCACCTGGTCAATCAACAATCTCGGGAGCAGCTCAGCCTTGCACCTCTTGCAGTTTCGTGGTCACATTTAGGCTTATTATGAAACTTTGAGCATCACACTCATTAAGCCTTCTGGTTTAAAAAGCATAATCCCATGCTTCTAGAGATATTATCTGCAAAATAATAAATTCAATGATTTCTTCTATGTTAAATCTCATTTAATGTTCATTCCGTGGCTTATATTTGATAGCAGAGAGGGAAAGCAAGAAGTCAGTCAACCAAATTTGTAACTGCATACACTTTATCAAGTCACCAGCAGAAGACTCCTAGGCAACAGTAGCATGTAATCGCAATCAGTATGCACACTGTTGCCAAATGCGCAGTGCTTTATCTCGTCCAATAGTCATATTCATATGGATCATATTCAGAGTCTTCTTGGTATGACTCGGTGTCGTATTTATTAGGGTCATATACTCAGTCGACCTCTCCCAAATCGTCTTGGTATGGCTAATAGACGAAGTCATATGGATCGTATTCTGAGTAATCCTGTACCGAATCATCTTGATATGTGTCATAATTGTCATCGAATTCTTGATATTCTGAGTCATCCTCTCCAAAATTTTCTTCATTTGTCTCATAAGTGTTTTCGCTTGAATCATTGCACATCAAGCCTGCCCCTCGATATGCAGAACACAATTGGGAAGACTTGTCTTAGTGGCACCCTGAGTACTGACGACATTTTCTTCTGGATAGATCTGAGCATACCACTCCTGGATTTCCACAACTGGTGTTAAGAGATGTTTGTTTAATTGAAAATGGCACTTTTGCAAAATGATATATATGTGACATTTTTAATTAGACTTACCTGAAGTAGAAATCACAAGGATCAGTGTCATCACCAGTAAAAACATTTTGTCCATCATGCTCATATGTTGTAGAATAGTTTTATGTTATGAAACTGTATGTTGGCTCTGTGATTATATATTCTCTATTAATGATGGCTGTTGTACATTTTTATGACCATGTTTCAAGTGACTCTGGGGGCTGGGGGGATGTGAGACACAGTTTAAGATCAATGCAAACACAAAAGAACTTGGTCTTGGGAGACCAAGTCTTTTATGGGTTTGTCACCATTCAGTTTCCTGGGTGACATGTTTTACAGTTTCTCATATCAGAATCCAGCAGCTTCCCTCTACTGTAAACCTTGGTGTCATAGACACATGAAATAAGACTGGGTTTGTAGAAATGCATAGTATACAAAAGTTACCTCATTAGGGTTATAAGCAGACAGATATTGATTTTTATTCAAGCATAAAAGAAGATAATGGCTATCAAAGAATTTTACACACATAGCCCCCCTCAATTTTCCCGCACACCACAGCACTTACAACACCTTCACAAGTAAAGTGGACACCATGAATCTGTATCAAACCACTTGTGCTGCTGCTGCTGATGAGTCCTCCATTATTGCACCGGCATTAGCATGTCATCACACATGTTAAAGCATTGGTAAGTAGATTTTAATTCAAAAGTGATCTTTACCACACAACGGCGAAGACATTCTGCTTGTTTTTTGTGGTTGCCACTATCGTGTGACGTTCCTAAGGTCCCATTGTCCTTGAACAGCTGCAATCCACACTAGATTCTCTCCAATGCTAAAAATCAACCTCTAGAACTCCTTAGAGGCAAGCAACCAAAACAGGGCAATGGGAGAAGCCAAGAACATGCCCAAGACATGGTGATGTCAATATTACTGATGTTTGAGATGCATGGAAGGTAAGACATGGCCAGCAATTGCACTGATGGATGAGATGTTCATCTTCCAGATTTGCATGCCAGCATGAGGTCATTCTCCCCGAGACTAACAAGTTCATTCATGGAGAGCCTCTACAGTTGTCTGAGTTCTACAAGTGGCTAGGATGCCGGCTTTTCATGGCCTGTTTTATTGGAATATCTGATTATAGGAAATGGGGGAGTCCCAAGACAATTGATCTCTTCACAGGGGCCCTCTTCTGCCCCTATAGCTACATGTCTTTGGCCTGCTTCAAGTCCATTGATGGTGCGATCCACTACACTGACAAGTCATATCCTGAATTCCAAGACAAGTTCTACAATGTTCATCAGTTGATTGATGGTTTTAATCAGCACATGGCCAACAATTCCTTTCCTTCCTGGTTGAATTGCCTCGATGGGTGCATGAACATATGGCTCAATAAGTATTGCCCCGGATTTATGGTTGTTGTTTGCAAACCTCCCCCATTTGGTAATGAGTATTCTATTGTGATGGGGATGGTGGTTTTAGGCTACCAATCATGTGGCGTGTCAAATTGGAAGACGAAAAGGATTGCCAAAAACTTCCAAATGGGAAGTGAACATATGAGTCAAAATTGGAACATTACTCACTGACAGTGAAACTAGTGCTTGAAATGACTGAGCCCATATACCACAGTGGTCCAGTAGTCACTATGGATAGTGGTTTCTGTGTTACTGTGGGGATATTAGCTTAGCATGATCATGGTGTGTATGGGCAGTCATTGATCAAAACAAGAATGTATTGTCCAAAGCACATACCAGGGAATCACATCAACCAACACTTTGAAGGGAAGGAATTGGGAGCAGCAGATAGGTATGTGCAGGATTTGGAGGGAACGCAATTCTTTATTGATTGCCATAAGGATGCAGATCATGTTTGAAAATAATGAGCCCACGTGGATTGATGGTGGAACAGAATAATCACAAAACTTTCTGGTTCATCAATCACAAGTGGGAGTCGTTCAATTACTGTGAGCCCATGTCACAACACAACCACTCCAAACACTGGGTGGATGATGTTATCAACTGCAGGCATGATCCAATTGGTTTGGAGGATGATTGGGCAACAAAATGGTGGCCACATCGACAATTCACATTTTTTGTTCCATAGCAGAGGTAAATGCGATTGATTTGAGGGCCCATGAAAGGAGTGATCTGGCAGTTCCTACGATAGGGTTTAAGAGAAGGTTGGCAAAGTAATTGTTGGAAAATCACATCACTGCATCTGGGACAGTTAGGTCTCCTGCTAGGCCTCGGAAGAGGTCCAGACCCTTCTTGGATACTGAACACAAGCTATTGACAAAGCCTTTGTTTGCCAGTGTATGGGATTCTGGACTGAATTATTGGAAAAAAGTGACAACAAATTACCTGAAGCAGAAGTGCAATACATGCAAAAAACAGATCAGGACTTATTGTTCATGCAGTAAGCAAGTCTCAATGTGCTCCAATTGCTTTGGAAAGCACTGTGCTGAGGTGGGAATCACATTTTAGGTGACAACTAATTAGTGGTCTGGGTTTTGTGGTTTTTTGACTAGTGGTAATGTAACTATCCTTGTAACAGGCCAAATTTTATTGGAATTTCAATACTGTAAGTCTGTGGTAGGCTATGAAGTGGATTTATTCCTGATTTGGGAGGTACTGAGGTTGCCACGAATGTTTCCAAAATTTCATTATGACTAGACCCTAATTAGTGGTTTTATCCCATCCAAAATCCAATAATATACATAGTAAGACTGGGCCTTTAGAAATGCATCTAAAAGTTACCTCATTAGGGTTATAAACAGACAGACTTGATATTTCTTCATATTTTTGAGTGATCATTGCCATCCGAATTTTCCACACACACCCAATGCTCCTACCGCAACTTGGCACAGATGCAAAACACAGTGAACACCATGAATAAGTCATATTCCGCATCCAAGATCCGCACCCAACTGCACTATTCCTTGAAAAATCTCCCCTAGATGTCCATAAAAGCACTGTTACCCTCAGTGAAGATACCCCGTCCACATATGTGCCCGGTATTCTTTGTACAACAAATTTTTGGTCACAGAACGTTTGGCCAACTCAATGGCAATCTCTAGTAATTCCCTTCTCTTATCTCCATCCACAAACCCATAATCCCTTCAAAAAGCAATTGCTAGATGTCAGTACAATCACTGTCATCTTTATTGTAGCCCTCCCAATGTAGTGGCACGACCAACATTCCAACTCAATCAATCTGGGCTGAATTAAGTTTGACACATTCATCCTCCATGGCCATCTTAGAAAAGCCAGTTCTCTTTTCCTTTTTATGACTCTTAGTGTCACTTTTTGTCACCAAATCATCCAATGCCTCCTTCTCCAATACTGACAATTTACTAGCTTTCTGGTTCCTCTTTAATTTTTCCCACTGACCTCATTCCAGTCTCCAATTTCACCGCTGCATACTGCTCAAGAGTAGGCTCAGGATAGTCAACAGTCCTGAATTGATCAGGAAACACTTTACCCATTGATAGATTTCTATAACCATGAATGGATTTTCATGAATGGGAGAAAGAAGTTCTGGGTGAGTTTTGTTTGGTAGTTCTATTAATCTCTTTTTCATGCAAAAAAATTGATGTCTGAAATTTTTTCATCCTCAAGACCTGCTTCCTTGATTTTATAGGAGATAGCTTTATCACCTGTTGCACTTGTAAAGTATTTTGCATTAGGAAATGTGATTCTGTTCAATCTTACCCATCAGGTCACTGTAGTAGAGGATGAGACGCTTGCACCAATTGTAAAAGTCAGATCATGTTGTTGGATGAATTAATAGAGTATGAGAATGACTGAATACTTCCAGAAGGCTGAATATGTTTGAATTAGTAGATGTTGTGAAGGTGTCATAGAGACAATGACAGGCATTCTTTGTATGCCCAGCAACAAGGAATATGAACTCAACCACTTTAAAGTAACCACACTTGACCAAATATGGAACTTACAGCTGTACTGTATTGTTTTTTTGTTTTGGCCTGCACATATGTGAAAAAATTCTCAGCTTTCCTCCTGTTTCATCTTCTTTAAAGCCACAATGTTTTTATAATTGAGGAAGCAGCATTATTGCTACCCTTGTTATCCTCCTTCTCTGTATATACATAAGCATGGAAGTGCTCACAAGTACATTCAATCACATCATTGTAATAGTGAGCTATTGCAACTGTTCCAAAAACATAAACTTTTATGGAGACAAATAGTATGTCTCTCTTGGCTGTTGTTCACCTAAAAATGGAAGTTCATGGTTCTGAGCATAGTCACATATAAAAGCAGAATGCCATCATGATTATTTGCATATGTGTTAGAATCTAAATGAGCATTAAAAACACTGTCCCTCAAATACTTCCTCTGAGCCTTTTGCAGTCACAGAATTAGTAATCATCTTGGGGGTAATGACAGACACTTGCCTGGAATCCAGTGCTTAACATCTAACACAACAATCCCACCCAAAGTAAACCCAACACTTGCTGTATCATCATCAGCACCCACATTGTCAAGCGTATTGTCATCTGTCACAAACTCATATCTAACACTGAATGTGTTTGGGAAAAATGGCTGATTGCATGTCAGAATGACCAAAATAATATGTGAATGAATATTTTTCCGGTTTGCAAAATTACAGCAATAGTCGCAAAGTCTTCCTGATGCTTGCTAGCCTTAAGGTGTGGGAATTCACAAGCTCAGTAATGACAGTAGGTTGTCCATCCAAAAATATTGTTTTGTTCAATACTCTCTCCCACCTACTTCTTCTTGTACATGCCATGGCTTGTTGTGTGCATGGACCAGCCCTGACTCTGACATAATTGATGAGAACAAAGGCGCTTCTTGAGTCACATTGGAAGATAGACATTGTTGTCTTTGTTGTCATGTTCTGTTACCTCTCCTGTGACCTCTTGGACAATGCTGGTGGAAACAGGCTCTCCAAGATATCCCAATTCCAAAAAGTGATTGCAGAAGGCAACAACAACAGGATTTTCTTCTCAGATGCATCTGCTTCCAAGATGCCATCTATTGTTGTGAATGGGAGACACACCAGAATACTGGGTGACTTTCTAGGTGGATTCCCACTTCCTCTGTCCAAGGTCAAAAACGGTGTGCAGGCTGGACCGACAGAGGGTTACATTGGCAAACTTATGGCATGCCAAGTCTCCAAGACCAGAGGCATCATAGGGAGCCTCAATGATTGCTTATTTTAGCTGCTAGGGCTAGTTTAGCAGCACCATTCAGTAATAGTTGCCGTGCATTTATGGGAGTCTGTTTCCCCATTGGACTAGGTACTTACACACACCTTGATGATTGTCAATGTCTGTGAGACACAAGATGAACTTCTCTTTGCAGAAGGGCTTCTGGCCAAAAGATGCAAGCCCTGCAGGCCAAACATCAAATGCCTGAAGGATATTATTATTGGTATTCTTGGTTCTGTTGTCACATCACTTGTTGATGAGACAAAATGGAGTTTTCTATTCAGTGGCAGCAGTGGTGACAGCGGTGATAGTAGCAGCAGTGGCAGTGGGAGTGATGGTGGAGGGAGACATCGTTTTTCTTGGAAGTGATGGGAAATTGCAAAAATTAAACATATCTACAAAAGATAGATGGGTAAAAAACACTCCAAAATGACTATCTCTACAGTAATATGGATGTTCAAGGTAATTATGCCATTTTTACTCTGTCTGGGAAGTGAAAAACAGCAAAGCAATTCTAACATGCTCAATGATTGTTACATTGTAACAGATGAGCTTACAAGCATTTGATTTATATCCATAACCCTAGTTTAGTGTTTTGGTCAATTTACCGCAATATTTCATCCGTTTTTATTGGGTGACCAACATACACAGTATGCATTTCTAATGGTCCAGTCTTATCTTACTTCTCATGTTTCTCATTATCTTCATCTAGCAGATAGCCCAAATGGACCAAGATCACCAGCAGATTTCACCATAGACTAAGCTTTGCCCATACTCACCATTTGTGGGTATCATAAAAAGGACCAACAAAAACATTCCTTCCTTTCCTTCAATCAACATAGTTCTCATGGTTTTCCCACCCCATCCCATTGGAGGTTAAGAAAATCCTTGAGATTTGCCCAAATAAAAACAACAACAACATATTTGCAAAATTGCTTCAATTGCATGACAAATGTGTTTTTGCATGAATAATGAGTGATTGTTCAATTAATCCACAAATTTTCCATGAATCTTCCAAAAAAATCTTGCAGATTCTTATGTAGGAAATGTACAATATCTAAAAATATGTAATTGGGCAAATGATCCCTATTTGCACAAATAATCTTCAATTCTTCTGTGATCCTATAATTATCCAAAAATCCTCTAATACTCTAAACATCCCTAATTTACTCCAATTCTAATGTGCCAATTCATGTGGAATTTTTTTACAACTGCAAGCAAGTTTGCTTCCTTTCTTTGTCACATTCTTTGCACCTCACCCATTCAATATTTCCTTTGCTTTCCCACTATTATAATCAAATAGAAATACAGTTTCATAATTCTTATCAAAGAATACTTTTATACAATGAATGCATTCTTCGATTTGGAAATCGGTGTGGTAAGCAGTCCACAACTATTTGTGCCTCCAAATTCAAAAATTCAAATGAATGTTGATGTGATGAGAAGACATTTTGCAGTTTGTATTGATGCCATGAGCTACCTCTTGATCAAAGAAGTGTTGGACTTCTTGGCATCTTTTAATTTTCAAAATAAGCCCATCGGATAACTCAACCCCCCAACCTATTTCTCTCAATTGGAATGAAGGTAACCTTTTATTCATTCCATTGTCTTTTGGAAGGAGCAGTCACTCACCATTAGACCCATTCCCACTGCATTGAATTAGATGAGTTCTGATTATCAATGGCTTTATCTTGGCCAAACGCTATGATTGCATTTTCTCCTGATGTTGCTCTTACACTCATATTTCAACCAAATTTGGGACTCTTTTGATAGGCAATGTTTGGAATGTTCATGATCATCCACACTGAACTCTACCAAACCAACACCAGATTCTGAAAACACTACCCTGCATTCAAAGTGGTATTGTCAACATCTAATTCTGTTTGTTGTTTTGCATTTCTTACATGGTTACCTGTACACTCAACACATCTGTTGAATCTTGGGGCAATTTTGGTAATATACTCAGTGATAAATTGTACCCACTGTTGCATCAGTCAAGTTTCTCATGTTTTTTGTCATACTATGACTCCTTTCGACCATCACATTTAAATCCCATGTCATGTCAGGATACAAGCTTTGGAAAATTAAATAATCAAGGAGGTGTAAAAACCAAAAGTCCATCATCAAAAACCTTTTTCTCATGATATTGTCTTTTTCCAAAAAAAAATGTGCAGGACAATTCTTTTGGAACAGCCATAATTTTTAAAAGACATACAAGATACATGAGATTGAGTCAATTAAGATCTTCTGATGAAATAATTCTTTTTGTACTGATTTCAACCCAGTCAAAAACTGTATCTGCAATCATTTATTAGAAATGTATTCAGACACAATTGCAACTTAGTACTATTACTATTTGATGTCAATCCAATATCAATAAGGACAAAATGATGTCAATCCTGTTCATTTTGTAGGGGATCAGGGAACACCAGAAAAACGAATTGTTAGATAAAGGATGTTTCTATGATTCTGGTTAGATTTAGAATATGTAGCATACAGGTATAATCTTGTAAATATTTTATAAAAGTCTAGATTTTGTCCCTTGTGTTAAAAAAATGTTTAGTATTGATGGCTAATAATATAATGGGGATTAGTTTTTGTTTGGATGATTAATTTTCCATTAGCTTTTACTAATTTCTGTACTATTCCTACATGCAATTGCAAAGGTATCTAATTTTTGTTTCAATATTAGTATTTTTAGATGAGATGTCCACTTAACTATTAACTGAAGTTTTAAACCAGTATTGGGGTAACATGATGCAAAATGACTTTGAAACAACATTGGTGAAATTGACACCAAATTTTATCTCATGCCTCTATAATCTGATGTATATAATCATGGTTCAACTGTGGTGGTAAACTTTTGTAGGATGCTTATTTCATATCTTGATACACTCTTACTCACAGGTTTGATGAAAATTGTAGAAAATATGTCTTTTCTTTATTGTGCTGGTTCTTCCTGGAATGTGAAAAAAATCAGATGTCGAATAATTGAACCTGAAAGATCAACAAATCATGATTAATGTCCAGCATGAAGAATTGAAAATAATTCAGCCCACAATAAGCTTGTAACTGGAGCTGTGAGATAGCTGATTTACTCTAAATGCTAGAATAGCAAAAAAATCACGAATTGTACCTTGAGGAAGAACATAAAATGATAGAGAAATAAAAGCTAGAGAGAAAGAGACAGACAGAGACAGACAGAGACAGACAGAGACAGACAGAGACAGACAGAGA
>JALLPC010000377.1:0-16307 GCA_036940045.1 Stephanocyclus meneghinianus | reverse complement strand
GGAGCCATATATATATCCTCTTGATGTTTACTCCAACATAGTCAGCTGGATATCCTTGGTCTTTGATGTAAATTCCTGAGCCCTTGCACTGCTTGATGATTTGTGTCCGAGCATCATTGTCAGTGCCAAAGAACAGCCTGGTTCATGATGAATATGACATCATCATGGAATAAGACACATTTATTGATTTGAGACTGATGGATACCAATATCTTGTACTTTGTCTGCCATGTCTGGCCTACTTCTGGCCATATAAACTATGCAGGAGCTTCAAGATATAGTCCTTGAAGTTTCTGCGTTTCATCTTGATACTGGTAGGTAGCTCCCTGTAGATGTCACATTCAGCATAAGCTTGCACAAGATCAATCTGTCTGTCTCACCCTAGAAGATTAGCCAGTGTAATCATATATTGTGTAGTGAACCATGACATAACTGTGACATGGGCTTTAAAGTATTTGGCACTCTAGACTTGCTTTCCACAATGAACGTTCAACCTATTCTTGAGACCTTGAATCTTGTTGGTCATGAGATTTCTTTTTGTGATGTATGGTACAAACTGATGAGAGTACCATGTCCAGCGGGGCTTCTTCTCTCTTAACTAATATCCAATTGTTGCTCCTGGCATCCACTTCAACTTCATTCACGAAGGCCTTTACAGAATTTCATACACAAGTCTGCCTGATCGCTTGATGGAAGTACATGTGTCACTCATCATCTCTGCATAAAACACAATTGGTGCAATCACTTCTTCTTGAAGCTCCAGAGGAGCAATATAAAAGATGTCTGCTTCAGTTTATCAATTGATAAGGTCTTCAGTGGCAATGGAGTACATGTTTCTATTGCTGTAAAAATTTCATGGTGACATGGACTTGGCCATTGCATTTAAGATGCTGCACTGCAATTCACATGAACTTGAACATGCATCCAAGAGTGCCTGCTTGATGTGCACTAAGAACACTAAGCACACTAAGCACACTAAGCACACTAAGGACACTAAGCACACTAAGCACACTAAGCACACTAAGCACACTAAGCACACTAAGCACACTAAGCACACTAAGCACACTAAGCACACTAAGCAGACTAAGCACACTAAGCACACTAAGCACATTAAAGACACTAAGCACACTAAGCATACTAAGCATACTAAGCACACACTAATCACATACATGCCAAGCACACACACTAAGCAAACATACTAAGCACACATACAGACTAAGCACACACACTCTAAGCATGCTTAACTCACACTAAGCACACACTAAACACACTAAGCATTCACTAAATACACTAAGCACACACTAAATACACTAAGCACACACTAAGCACACACTAAGCACACACTAATCACACACTAAGCACACACTAAGCAAACACTAAGCAAACACTAAACACATACTAAGCATACACATTAGGCTCACACTAAGCACATACTAGCACAATTAGGCACACACTAAGCACCTACTCACCACACACTAAGCACACACTAGGCACACACTAAGCACACACGAAACACACTAAGCCTACACTATGCATACACTAAGAGCGCACTAAGCACACATTAAGCACACACTAAGCACACACTATGCACACACTAAGCATACTAAGCACGCACTCTGCACACACTAAGCACACCTAATCAAACACTAAGCACACCTAATCAAACACTAAGCATACACCTATCATGAACACTCTAACACTAAGCACACACTACACATGCACAAGCACAAAGTACATACTAAGCACACACGAAGCATGCTAAATATACTTAGCACACTTTAGTACAATAAGCACACTAAGCATACGGAGCACTCCAAGCACACTCAGCAGACTCAGCACACTAAGCACATTAAACTTACCTAGCACACTAAGCACACTAAGCACAATTTCAACTTTTCAAGAGTGTGTTTGCAGGTCCTCCATGATGTCAACTTTTCATGAGCACATTTTCTTGTGCTCTAAATGTCAGTTTTTTAAGAGCATGCTAATGTGCACCCCAAGATGTCAATTTTTGAAGTGAGTGTTTGCGTGAGCTTTGCGTATAAATTGCAGATAAAGCATGTGCTCACTGAGATACACTCCCCCAATGTTATTCCATCAAAATCATCCTTTTTTCTCTTTTCTTCCTTGAATAGCCAACATAATACGCATCCTAAATGTCAAAGGTTAAGCATGCTACAAATACAAGCAAGGCAACAAAGATTTTTATTTTTAACTGTATGCTTCTCTGTTTTCAATAATGAAGCTGCAAAAATTTTGTAGTAGCCCCTGGTAATCTACATATCCCTACCCATTTCTAAAGTCTAAAGGTTGCACTGTAAGAACATTTAATATCTCTCTTTTTGCTTTGGTGCAACTTTTGCAATGTGAAAACTGTATGATTCTCATGTCGAATATCAGCAGACCAACAGCTGTTTTGAGAAACAATAAATACATTCAGAGTGTTTTGCAATGAAATCTCAAATGATAATGGTGCTCTCTCTGTGAAGATTAAGCATAATCAATTTGATGTCAACATTTTGTTGAGGACGTGTTTGATGTACAACATCCCAAAGAGATAATTATTTTTAGTTACTGGCTCCTTCTATTGATCTCCAGAGGAAATTTCCAGCTATGGTTCAATAGTTGCACAACAAGGAATAAGATGGGGAAAGCTTGTTATCGTTCCAGTATTGCATGGTACCATACAAAAAGAGTAGGGATATGGGTAGATTGGCATGGGGAAGCAGGGCGGAAAAATGCCCCACTAGCGGACCTTGCCCTGTCCGGGCTAGTATTGTACAGAACGTCTCAGGGTACAATATCATACACCCGAGGGGGCGCAGGAGCTATGGTTAGTGTACCATACTATAGAGGGCTCAGAACGACGACGCTGATCTGCTGATGCCTGGGGCTGATGCAATGGGAGAGGGCAGATGAGGGTCAGCAAGCGGACGAAAATTCGTACCATAGTCGTGAATCCACTTAGTTGCACAAACAGGCATTCGAAAACGGCCATCAATGTCATCTCAAGAAGACTACCAAGAATCATCAGACGAGGAGGAACACGATGACGTGTTTCCTCCCTCTCTTGGTGCAATTCATAGAAATGGCGGCTTCAATGGGTCGGCTCGTTTGCATTCTAATGCTCCAAGTCACTTGGAGAACCTCGACGACGACGACGACGACGACGACGACGTCGACGTCGATGCCATGATGGCTTCGCCATCGGTGGAAGAATACGAACGACGAATACAAAGACTAGAACAAACTAATGCAATACTGAGACAAAATGTGGCGGCACTCTACGCCGAAAACGCATCGAGTTCGATGCAAACCAGGGAACGGCGAGTTTCTCGATCCACCATCAACAAGCTCACTCATATGGAACTCTCACAAGATGAAGCATACGCCACGCCCATCCCCGACAGTGATCACTTGCTAGTCAACGAGGAACACTATCTTCATACTATCCGTGCACTCCAAAAGACCAATGCCGAATTACACATCAAGCTCCACAGGCAAAAGATGCTTGTGTCTCATCTTTCTGCTAATCTAAAAGTGGCAGCGGAAAAAATTCAACATCTCATGCATTCACGCACCGACAACGATCATTCCAATGCATCAGGTCCCGAAGCATTCACCTTAGACGACAAAGAAACTAAGATGCGACAATGCGTGGCGACAAATGACGCATCTGTGAATGAAATTCAACAGTATCAAATCGAAGTAATACAACATGAAATCCAATCTATTCTACATCTCATTTCGAGAACTTCGGCAGAACACAACCAAAACGCCGCACAATTACTGGAACACTATCCAAATGTGGACATTCATTCAGCACATACTGGTGCTACTGCCACTTGGTTGGATCGAGAGACATTTACAGAAAGATTGCAAAGGGTCATTAGGCAGCTTCGGGGTGAGCACATTTCAAATATTGATGATTCAAGTCGGTCGCAGAGAGTTATTGATGCAATATATTTAGACGAAGACCACCTCTCAACACTTGGGTCTGATAATAATGTTTCGAACAGCACAAACCAAAGAATTTCAGAGGCAACGAACGCAAATACCGAAAAGCAAGCGGCATTACACAACACATATTTTCCTTCTGTTGAGGTGGACAGTGCAACTTCTACTGATAGGTTACGTTCTGCCGAAACTGGTGTGCAGCCTTCATCACAGGATGACGACGATTCAATTCATTTGAGACAGGAAGTTGATCAAGGAGGAATCATAGAAGAACGCAATTGCTCTACTGCAACGGACGAATCTTTCATAAGTGGGCCACTGACTCAATACCAGCAGGGTTCTTTTGTCGTACAACACGATACAGATGACCTAGGCACTAAGATCGAAGACCACATCAGTCGTTATCTACCCTCCACCGTCGTCAAGGATGAATGCCTTTTTGTGAACCACGACTTTAAAGAGACAAATGACAACATTAGCAGTGACATAGAAAGTCAAAACGAGACATCGTGTATTGTAATGGAAACCCAACTTTGCGAATTCGATAGAGGAGACAACGAGGTAATCTCTTTGGTTGAGGAACCTAGATGTTTCGGTGATCCTGTGGCACAAGAATCATTGGACAAAACAGACGACTCATATAAGTCAGAGCATCAAGTGCACAATGAAGCACTTTCAAATGATGACGCAAGCAAGGGATCGGATTCTTCCATGCCACTTCATTCCTTTGAGCGTTATGCAATCGCCAGCAGATCCGACGACAGGGTCAATGACACAAGTGGGAAGCTTACTGGTGATGAAGGTCATAAGATTAACTGTAGCTCTTCTAGTTGCCTCGAGACCCAGAATCTTTCAGTTCTTGTCCCTGAACTTGACACTGACAACGTAGGTTACGGCAAATCTGAATTTGAATCATGTAAGAGCTCCCTAAAAACGCCACCTGCAAACAAGTCAGACAGCAGTAATCATGACAGTTCCGAAAACGAAATCAAGAGCCCTACTATTTTCGGTTATACACTCTCTGACTTGGTGCCTTCCAAAAATCTTTCTCTCGAAACCGGTGATACACCGATGCAAGAAGCGTCGGATACTGCTCCTCTCCTAATCACAGCGAATCAAGAAAAGAAGAGTGTCAATTCGACTTCATCAAATGAAGACAAATTAAACTGTGTCGAAAAGAACAATCCAAGGAGCAACATTCATGGTATGACACCGAATGTTTTGTCAGGAAGCAATCTCCAAACTTGGGATGATGTAATGCGACGACGAAGAAGCGCTATCTTAAGGTCAACTAAATTGGATGCAGCACACTCATCGGCCATGCGCCTCAGCCGCCGACAGTTATTCCAACAGTCCAAAACATCGCTATCTGCAGGTCATACGGATAGTAACGGTAACAAACAACACCGTTCTGTTTTAGTGATCGCAAATAATGGAATCGACTATATTCCTCCGTCATTGCCTCCGACGCTTCCTTCATTGAAAAATCAAGACGCGCCGATATTCAAAAAAGGACTAAAAGATGGATTTTATAACTACAAGTCATCGACAGGTAATTTCACTCAAACCAATTTCAAATTACCATATGTTTTCTCACATGGCACATCACCAATAAATCCGCATAGGAAACGAGTACTCGGGGAATTGGAAGGATGGAAAGCGACACGGGTTTGGCACAGCCAAGGTACGTATATAAGTCGGGTATACTGTGGATATACTGTACTTCCCTCAGAAATTCAAGCCATTCGACTGCATCTTGAATCCATCAGTACCGAGATGGCGAAGTTTATTGCGGGCAGTGGAGGAGTGGTCGGCGCCATGGGGTTGGCACGTTGCACCTGGCCAACACGGAAGTTTTTGATGGCACTTGGGATTCGAACACGAAGCATGGTATTGGAACCTATTTTTGGGCAGACGGGGATGTTGATGTAAGCTGGTACGAACAAGATGTTAGGTTAGAATCAATTAGGTGGTCGAAGGACCGTCAGTCTGCTTACCAGTTAGACCTTCAATCTTCCAAGAAAAACCAAATACCGCTACGGCATGCAACTCAGATCGTGAGAGAGTGGGAACGACGAGGTTAAACTCTTGAGTGTTGATTTTGAAGATTAATGCGGAGGAAAATGCATAAGTCAGTACTTTCTGCTTCTGTACTAAAATGATAGACTTCATATCACATGATGGAGCACCTTGATCTCATGACATCAAAAGGCACACATTGCCGAGAAAAGAAATATTATGGTTCTGTCTCACAGTTTAAAAACAATCTTTTTGGAAATATTGATATGGCTCCCCTAAGATTCTTTGTTACCTAAACAGATCACTATGCCTAAGGTTTAAAGCATTGTGGGGGCATTGGGGCTCAGTGGACCATGTTTTCGGTTTCTTCTCTGATTGTTCACAAACTATGAAGTGCATGAAGGTATGTAAGCTTCAGTATAATGATGAACCCTTCATTAGGCTGTGACTAAGTACGTCAAAGTCAAAGTTCGAAGTTCCGATTCATGACTCACTTTTTTGGCTTTTTGNGAATCCGTTTTAAAACCTATTTCCTGAGGAATTGTAAGCGTCCAATATGAAACATCAAGAAAAAAATAAATATATTTTATCTTCTGCTAAATTTTATTATTTTTGCGTTGCGATTCCTGTAGAAATATTGTTCTATTGCTTTTGGCCTAACACATGGTGTCATTCAGCTGATGATAAACCCCATCACCATGAATAGCCACGTTCATTAGCTAGCTAATCACCACGCATTCGGTTATTTGCTCGCCTATAGTTTGATAGCATTTTTTGAAGAGATCTCGACTGGGCAACGAGAAACGAAGCATTCTTGTTTTAATTTCTTTCATTTGTTTGGTTGAAGGCGTATTGATCTTCGCGGTGATAATACTTCAAGTACGAGAGATCGAAGAGACGCGTAGCGGTGGCGTCATTGTATCATTCATCCTTGCCCTCTGCTGTCTCGGAAACTGTCGTAACGCCACGTAGTGCCGCATTATTCAGCGTGTTGACAACTCTCTACTGTATATTCCATTGATCGCTGTCAGCTTACTTCTTCGCCATACAGGTTGCAATTGACCATATGGCAATGTCTGTCACGACAAACAGTTTAGCCACAACTCAGTAAAACAATGAGTCGACGTCCGCCCATCAGGTACATCTGGAAAATCTTATTTGCAGCCGTGGCCATATCTGACATATCATGCACCGTTTTCCTGATGCAAAAGGAGGATTCAGGAGTAAAAAGTCAAATTCAAGACGACATTTGCCCAATACCGTCAAATGACACTCAAACTAACGTAACAAGCCTCACTTTCATCTACGAGGTATGGAATTGGAGGGCAGAACGGAACCCAAAAGTTAGATGGATTGGTCTCATCTTTTGCGCCCTATGTTTAGTTGAGGCTTTCCTACGATCGTGCGATGCAAGAAGAATGGCTCTACATAATAAAGCTTTAGATGAGCTAGAACAAACTATGTTGAAGTTTGCACATCGAAGCAGTAAGACACTTTCCAGAATTTTTGGTGGTATCGATATTGATGATGTCAAGCATAGCGATAAGAAACTCTCCTATATTGATCGGTGGATGAAATTCAATAGGTCTTGCTGGACATGGATTCCGGCACTAGCTACATTTTCATTTTGGCTCTTCGTTCTTCCGACCGAAATTGAAGACTTTCATCAAGCTTGCGGTGGTACGAAGTTACGCGACTCGGCCGTCATTACAAAATGGTTAATATTGTTATCCCATTCCATGACATTGTTATTCCTATCGTTTCGAGAGTCTGTTGACTCCATTATATGGACAAAAGTCATGCCTTATAGAATTCACAAACAGCCTCAACGTTTTCTGAAGAGACTGAGAGTTGTCTTACAGGGAATACGATTTGTGAGATTCGCTGGTCCTCTTGCTCGAATGGTAAGCACACATCATCTTGACTCATAATTGTTACCTGGATCTTTTCTGTGTTTAATCTTACGTTTTGTTTACGTTTCCTTGAGGGACTAAAACTATACGATCAACTTTGGACTATGTGGAAAACACGCCACCAATCCAAGAAGAGTGAACTGAGGAAAAAGCGTCATATTGCGTCTCCCTCTTTGATTTTCTCTGATATTCAAAAGTTGAAGAGCCTGGCCAAGATTCAGACGTCACTGGCAAGGATACCGTCCTTTGCACTGTCTTCGCCGGCATTAGACAACATAGCGTCAACAGTCAAAGAAAGTTACTTAAAGAGACGTGCGGATGCTAAGAGAATAGCTAGCCAGATATCTAAACTTCACGAAGATTTCCTTGGGGGCGGGGGGGCTTCTAGGACAGCCGAAATATATGACAGAATCTATGATCTGACAAATTCGTTGAAAGCAGACATAAGTTATCGGTATCTGTTAGCTCCAAGATCGCTCTTATCGTCTCGAAAATATCTTATATCGCCAAGAACAAGATTCAGTCTTTCGTGGCGAATTACTGTGACAAATTGTCTCTTGCTTGAGGTTTTCAGGTTGTGTGCTTCGTGGCATTTATCTGAAACGTTCTCCATTTCATTGTCACAAGTAGTGGCCAAACTTCTTGTTGAATGCAAGGCCCCAGAAAAGACGAAAAACCTGCTCGTGTTCATTTCGGACCGGATTAATGACGTCCGTGGGAATATTTTCGATTTGTTGCCAATTCTTGGTCCAAAGCCTGTTGACATAGCTGTGTGCATTCCATCTGGGCCACAAGCGTTATTTATTCTTCAGTTTGGTGTGCTTCTTGAACGGTTCATTGACACGGTTGTGTTCTTGGATATCTTTGTTTGGTTTTTCACTGGAGAAGTAGACACTGACACACACCTTGTGGTCCCTAAGCCATTTATTACTAGGTGCATAATTCCAGGTGAGCTTGCACTATTGAATCATTACATAACCATTTATGCTGAAACGGGTCTTTACAGTTGATTCGGCTGTCTCTACCAAAAAAGGTACACTTGTACAAGTTCTTGATCATCCAACTCTGCCGACCCTCCTACCAAATATGGTTAGTTGTTATAATGATTGATGATAAACAGAATAGGTTTTGTCTTACTTTGCGTGATTCCTTTCTTAGATTAAAACTATTCTCCTTTTATCGAAGACGATTGGCTACTCTCGAGTTACACGTTGGATACTTGCTACTGCCCCCGCAGTCAAGATTGTTGTTTTTGATCCATTGAAAAAGTTCCTCTTTAGACACATAAAAGAAGATGAGGGCCTGATGCACTATGCAGAATCTATTGGAATGCTTTCTCCTGAAAGAAAAGGTGCAAACGGAAGTGCTTCTGATTTGCTTCTTGGTGCGGGAGGCTCACGCAGGTTTCTCCGCGGATTCGCTAGCACCACATTCAACAATTCCAGCCAAGTTGGGTTGGCGTTTGATGATTTGTCTCCCAAGTCAAGTCGACAAGATTTACATAAGATTACCACTGAAGAATCAGCTATTTTCGACAGGATTACCCGTGTTTCGCCAGTCAACAGGCCTCTGGCGCCATCTTATCGTGGAATCCTAGCTAACCCTGAAATATACGAGATGGACCCCGTTTTAATTCCCATGTCCCAATCACCTTCCAAAAATAGGAGGTCGGTACATTTCGGATTTCTTGATACCCATGAGGGCGATGGCCAAAGAGATTTTTCAGCGTAACGAGGTACGAGTACCTGATAGAATCATATAAACAGCTGCACTTTATATTGCAGGTTAATTCGGAGCATTGTTATATGTTAACTCGTTTAATGTCAGCTGTGCCCTGCTCAATGGAAAGGGTGGGGGTCTTACAGTAAGAGTGACACGATTTGATGACTTGACTAATTATTACGCCCACCCATTTATCCGACTAGGAAAATAGCATTAAAAAATAGCGTCTACCGCTTCCTAAGTCATCCAAATTTCACGCAAAAAGTAGAGTCCACAAATTATCCCATTGAACTCTTCTTGAACTCTTCACATAAACAGAAAATTCCTCATAATGTTATGAAGCTCGTTTTTGCCACGTATGTCACTCTCGACTTCAGAACATGAACTTGTGGATTTACTTGTTGTAGTTCTGGAAAAAAAAGTAAAGCAATGAGTGAAAAATCTTCGATAGAATGAAGCTGGACAAAATCAAAGGATGAGAAACCCACCTTGAGGAACTCCAACGTTTCAGCGCTGACAGTTTCTGCTTGCAGCTTCTTGCCACCGGCTTCACTTCCTGTTACAACTCCGATACCACTGGCTTGGTTGCTGACTGCTGGTGGTGCGGCTGGCGCTGAAGAGTAAGCGAAAAATGAGCAGGGCGTATAGTAAGAATGAGGCAAATCGAGAACGAAAATTCGGATTGGGCAATGCAGACAAAAGATGTACCTGGAGCAGGGGCTTCAGCCTTCTTTGCCTCGGCAGCCTGAACAGAAAACGACTGGATTAAGATAACAATATTCGATGACAGAGTCAAGACAAAAAAATTCTACCTTAGCTTCCTCGGCCGCCTAACAAATCGAAGAGGAAAGAAAGATGATGTAAACCGCGATGTGTAATCCCTGAACAAATTAAGGTGTAGGCCAGCAATAACCTACCTTCGCATCTGCCGCTGCTTGCTCCGCAGCAGCCTAGGTTGATATCATAACAGGTGAGGCTGGGGTAAGAAATTGCATGAAGTGTCATGACAGACGAGTTGGCCTAGATGGAGTGGGACTTACCTTTTCCTCGGCAGCCTTTTTTTCTGCAGCAGCCTTAGCTTCCTCAGCAGCCTGATGGGGATGCGATAAGCAACGAGAGAGTTGTGTTAAATTACACAATCATCGTTAGATTTAACTGCGTGAAGGTCTGGGGAAAGACCAGTTCGCCTTGAATGAGCTGGACTTGCCTTCTCCTCGGCGGCCTTTCTTTCTGCGGCAGCCTTGGCTTCCTCGGCAGCCTGATCGAGGGAATCGCAATGAGAGAATTTTAATGGCTAACGATGACTTCGAAAGGAAGTTCAACCACACCTACCTTGGCTTCTTCGGCCTTCTTTGCAGCAGCAGCGTCGTCACTCTTTGTTACTGCGGTCTTCTCTGCGGCAGCCTTAGCTTTGGCTGACGACAGCACGGAAGCAGGAATTCAATTAGATTTATGAGCATATGAAATTTATCAGAAAAACCCCAAGGTTAAATTGAACCCTATCACCTACCTTCAGCAGCAGCCGCTTCCTTGGCCTCCAGTTCTTCTGCACGCTTGGCGGCAGCTAAATAACAAAATAAAGAGAAGATTCAAGACTGGATAAGATGAAAAATCAACAATGAAACTGCTTTGGAATGCAACGATAACTTAAGCCTACCTTCAGCGGCGGCTTTTTTCTTCGCTTCGGCGGCTATGAGAAGGTACCATGCATTGTTTGGTACGAACATTAACGCGAGCACGCAAGCAGAGGAGCGCAAATCAACAAAAGTGTGCTACATACCTTCGGCAACAGCTTGCTTCTTTGCCTCCTGTTCAGCAGCACGCTTGGCAGAAGCTAGGAAAGGTGATAGGGAGGGTGAGTGTCTTGATACATAGCAAATGGCCATTTAGTGTTCAAGGGTTATGATGATCTACCTTCGGCGGCGGCAGCCTTCTTATCTTCAGCGCTCTCAGCGGGCTTGGCTACCTTTTCAGCTGCACGTTTAGCTTTCGCTAATATATTTGAATGATTAGAAGCGATGTTTCTTGAGCGCATATTGTAGAAAATGATGAGGAATTTGACAAGAAATCTTACCCTCGGCGGCGGCAGCCTTCTTTGCCTCGAGCTCCTCCTCCTTCTTGGCGGCAGCTTCGATTTTTTTAACCAGTGTGTGAGATAACAGGAACACGAATTGATAAGCAACTCTATGTGAGCAGCCAAACTGGGGAACATTTTATCATTCTCTTTGATGAGGCGTCATCAAATTATTCCCAGCCAAACGATCGCCTCAACACACAAGCAACAAAGAAAGAGTAATTATGAATTGACTGACCTTCGGCCTGAGCCGCTAATGTTATAAGGATAAACGGAGAAGTGAACAGATGATGCCCGGTGGAAACTATTCGCGTCGCTGTAAACTACCCAGAAACTCACCTTTCTTCGCTTCGATCTCCTGGGCCCGTTTGGCATTTGCCTCTTCTGTTGCCTTCTTCTTAGCTTCGGCCGCCTCAGCTATCATGAGATCACGGACGAAACGGAACCGAGCGCCGATGTGAGCACTGCTGATGTAAAGACCAACAAACAACAAACAGTGATTATTTACCTTGGGCCTTTCTTTGGGCGGCGGCAACCTCGGCTACACAACGGTAAAAGGACGAGATGCATCAAGACGAAGTAAATTTGCGAAGTATTGTCACAGAAAACACTAAGACCATAGAACCAACCTTGAGCCTGCTTTTTCGCAGCAGCCTCTGCCTCCCTCTTCGCCTTGGCCTCAGCTGCGAGCGCCTGTCGTTCCTCGGCACTCAAAGTCGGCTTTGTCGCGTCCTTAATAGCTTGCTTACGAGCTTCGGCTGCAGCAATCCGCGCTCTGTTGGCCTCTTCGGCCTTAAGCTTTTTCTCCTCGGCAGCCTTTTCTTGGGCTTCCTTCTGAGCTTGTTTTGCGGCTGCTTGTTCAGCCTTCTTTTGCTCTTCGTTAGGTACGAGTGAACACCGACAAGTTAAGTGTGCGACGGATACAATCAAATGAGATTATGATGTGGAATGTGATTACCTGCAGCCTTGGCACGTGCTTCATCGCGTTCAGCCTTTGTCAGCCTCTTGGTAGGAACAGCATCATCGATATCATAACCTGTAAAATAAATCCAAACGTAATCTTAGTTTGCATGAATAGGTGAACGCCACTTCTCATTATCAATCCTAGCAACTCACCCTTGGGGGCTTTTGTAAACGAAATCGCACTCTTAGGTGCGGAAGCAGCAGGTTTGGAGGCAGACCCAGAGCTCTGGCCAAAGGAGATTTGAGGAGCCGATGGCAATGATATGGAAACGCCCGATCCACCGAGAGACGCCGTAAGAGCAAGTCCGAGGGCTCCGGCTGCTGCTCCGAGGAACGTCTGAGACAAGAAAATTATTGCTGAGGATAAATCATTTAAAAAATCATCTCGACACGACCTTGCACACAACTGATTATCAGAACAAGCAACATCACGTTCAAATAGCTACGATGTCTCACATGACACAACAAATTGACTTACAACAGCACTGGCAACCCCCCCACTATCAACATCAGGGTTTGCGACCAACTTAGCACGCCTCGCTGCTTCCTTCTCTTCGATTTCCTTCTGAATTTGGGCCCTACGTGCTTGAGTTTTTCCCAACGCTCCACGAGCCGCGGCAAGTGCAACGACGGGAGCGACGAGAAGTGGAGCCGCTCCAAGTGCTACACCCAAGGTTCCCGCGTTGGGATCCTTTTCAGAGGGAACGGCGGCAACTGCCTTAGGCTTCGGTTGTTCGGCCTTCGGCTTGGGTGCCGGACGAGCACGTTCAACTTTAGGTGCGGGGTCTTTGGGTGCTGGTGGAGGGGTGGGAACATCGACGTATTTGACCTTGGAAGGTTTCTCTTTCTTCGCAGGGGCAGGGGCAGGCTTCTCCTCGACCACTTTCTTCGTTTCCTTCACAGGCGATTGCTTCTTGGCGGGTTTGCTTGCATTTGCTTTAGATGGTTCGGGAGGGGTAAGAAGCTTGGCTTCCAAATCGTCCAAGCTCATTCGGAGGCCAGTGGGGAAGGAGGTGGAACGATGGATGGTGGCGAGTTTTGAGTGAACACCGAAGGCAGAAACATTGTTGACAGAGGAGGCTGCGATTGCAGCGAGTACTGAGACGGTTGAGAACTTCATGATGGGATAGGATTTAGGTTGCCGCCGTTGGGAGAGGAATAGAAAAGAGGCGCAGATGCAAGTGGCATGGATTGGTTTTAGCCATAAATATCGTACGGAGGTGATGTTACCATACCATGATGACTCTTGATTTCATCTCCTGAAACGTGGTACCTTGGCCAACATGCGTGAGAGCCATGAAAGTATGTTGTTGTTCATGAGATGTAATAGAGGTTATCATACGTACTGCTGTCAATTGTGTGATTCGAGGTGTTGTTCGTATGTGGAGCTTGAAGATACGCAAGATATGGTATCTTTCAAAATTAAACAGATACCTCAGAAATGATACAATTCACTCTTTGAAGTCTGACTAAAACAATTTCTCAAACCACGAGTTTTTAAAAAATCAGTAATTGAGCCCCTTTTCCTCTACCTTCACCTTGAGGCTGTGACTAAGTAAGTCAAAGTCGAAGTTCGAAGTTTCAATTCATGACTCACTTTTTTGGCTTTTTGAACGTCAAAGCCTTCTCCAAACTCATGACTACGTCCATTTCATCAAGTTTGAAGTTTCAACTTTGAAGTTTCACTGGATTGTCTCCCTGCCATTTTCACGTCTCCCCATTTTTTCTGCTGCACCATCACCTTCTTTGCCACAGCTACATCCCCCCTTCCAATGCCGCCGTCATCGCAACACAAGATGCCAAGAGATGAATCGGAGCTGATAGTTATGGTCAAGAAGGCTGCCCTGGTTGTCAAGGACCGTCCCGCTCTCGAGGTGTCGGAAGCTGCCGTTGATTATGATTTTCAGTTTGACATGATAGTAATAGATTTTGATAAAAATTTAGAGAATCTACTAATAGTGTGAATGAGAATGGACATGAATTAACAATCGGGTTGGAAAGGCCATCAGATAAGCAACAATAAACCAATTATTATATGACTATGGCTCTGTAACTATTGAATATTAGTCATGATATTAATATTAAATTGAATTAATTGATGTGTTATGTTGCCAATCAAATTTTGTTTTTTTGGTTTGGGAATTCTACACTCACTCTCTCAATGGCACAGCCACAATTGTGATGATAAGCCAGTGGGATGTCCTTTTCTTGTGGTTGACAAGAAGAACTTTAGAACATCAAATGAACACCAACCCCATAATGATCATTTGTGTGTTCTTGCGCCTCCTCTCCTCTTACCCATATGCAATCCATGCAAATCCACCAGTTGAAAATTGTGTGAGGTAGAGAATTATGCCCCAAACAGGTGATGCCATGGTCTGGATCTCGTGTGCCCTTCTCTTTTTCCAGTTGATTGTCACGTGTTTGTTGCTACATTGGGAGCGGAAGGATGGTGCAAAACAGAAGGATAGCATTTTGTGACAATTCTGTTGCACTTTTGTCTATAAAAAGGAAAATGCAATGAAGTCACCTTTTTTGCAGGAAAGTACAATCCCTGTCTCTTATCTTCAATGGAGGATAGGGGAGGCATCCGCTGATGCGAGTTGTTTCCTCAAGGACACAGCGGATATAATTTTGGCAGGCGCACAAGAAGAGGCAACTCAGCGATGCAGCACTTGTGCTTGCGAGCGACCACCATCAACGCATCAGGGAGATATTGAGGTTGAGTGAGATTGAAATCAAGGGACGGGGTGCATGGCATTAAAATTCTTACCAATAGGAAAAAAGGTCGATTTTCCAACACGTCGTGCCACGACAAAAAATGTAACAAAAGTGGCATAGTGATGATGGGATTCGTTCTCCAAAAATACAAGAAATTGAGGCAATCGCGCCGGGTATATTGCTGTCATGGATGTGCCCGTGGATTGAGCGGCAGCGGAAGTTTTATATCTGCAATGGTTTTTGTGCAGTAGGCTCATTTCTGATGATGCAGCAGAAATCGTTATGTTGGTTGAGTGTTGACGTGGCATGTGAAGAATTTTTACATGGTATGTATTAGAAAAAATTGTCACGCGTCATGACTCTACTTAAACTGGTACTGTACGATAGTGGACATCAACAAGCCACACCACGCCATGCCACACCACATGCTTCAGTACAATATGATACTGCAGCATGCAGTACAACACGAGACACCAAGCTCTTGACCGCACCCGGAATCTCATCATTCACTCCCAGCGCTCCTTATGGTGAATATGAAATGTCTCTCTTTCTCCCTCACCCTCGCCCTTGCCCTTGCCCGTCGTGCCCTCACCCTTCGCCGTTGCCCTTGCCTGTCGCTGTCACCCGTCACCATCGCCCTCGCATGTTGCCCTTGCCTGTTGCCCTTGCCAATCACCCTCACCCTTGCCCTCTCCTGTTGCCCTCACCCATCAACCTCACACATTGCCCTTGCCCGTAGCCCTTTCCGTAGCCCTCATCCATCGCCCTCGCCCATTGCACTTGCCCATTGCTCTTTCCCATCGCTGTCGCCCTCGCCCATCGCCCTTGCCAGTGGCCCTTGCCTGTTGCCCATGCTGTTGCCCTTGCTGTTGCCCCTTGTGATAATTCCAAGAACAGAAGGAAAAGCATGTTGGGGACGTGTGCCCCATAGCATCCTCT
>JALLPC010000376.1:0-13789 GCA_036940045.1 Stephanocyclus meneghinianus | reverse complement strand
GGTGACATAAAGGGGGGTGACGGTGGAAAAGATGTGGGTGAGGAAGTTGTAGGCCGATAGAAATTTCATGATGACGACGGAGATATATGGTTTGAGGTTGGCAATTTGTTGCGATGACGGCGGCGTTGGAAGGGGGGTATGGAGCTGTGACAAAGAAGGTGATGGTGCAGCAGAAAAAATGGGGAGACGTGAAAACAGCAGAGTGAAAATCCAGTGAAACTTCAAAGTTTGAAACTTTGAACTTGATGAAATGGACGTGGTCACAAGTTTGGAGAAGGCTTCGACGTTCAAAAAGCCAAAAAAGTGAGTCATGAATCAGAACTTCGAACTTCGACTTTGACTTACTTAGTCACAGCCTTAGAGGTGTAGGTCTAGGTGGTAACTTTTCACTCCTGTCCTCTTCAATAATGAGCACTTCTTTGTCACCATTGTCTTCTTTGACCATTTCTTCCTTCTTCTGTGCCTCCAGTACCGCAGCCTCTGCAGCCTTCTCAGCTGAAACATTAGCGGCCTCAGCTAGAAGCTTTTCTTCAGTCTGACCTGCAGCCTTCTTGGCAGTAACTCCAGTTGGTTTAGTGGCAAAATCACTTATATTAATACCAATTGTATTTACTGATAAGTAATGGAAGTTTAGAAGTTAGTAATGATATGAACTAACAGTGAATGATATGCAGTCTCAAATAAGAAACCCCAATCTTATTTACCAGATGTATGCAAATCTGGCTTTGCAGTCTTCTCCGCAATCTTTCGAGCCTTGTGAGAGTTCCTGCGCCTTTCCTTTTTGCCATGCTTTCCTGCCTCAGTGTCACTCCTCTTGATGACATGAGCGATTTTCTCAGTATGATCAATTACCATCTCAACAGCAACATATTAGAGAAGGTGCTTGTCTTCGTAGAGCTTGAGACTGACTTTCGGATCCATCTTCTGCCAAAGGGCCTCGTCATAAGGATCATCTCCAAAAACAATAGTCTTGGTGTCCAAAGAATACTCATCTTTTTTTTCGACATCACTGTTGAAGTGAGTATTGTTGCAGCTCACACCAGGAGGAAGAATGAAGGTTACATCTCCAACATGGAATAAAGCCTCATTGGTGGAATTAGGCAAAGTCTTGTACTGTTCATTGTCATAGTGGATCTTCAAGTACGAGGCCTGTAGTAGATTGTGCTGAGATAGAGGAAGAAATGCAGTGAGAAAATTAAGAAAATTGATTTATGAGTTGAGATGAAACACTTACTGAGTTAATTTGCTCTTGTTCATGACCAGATGCTTCAGTGAAGTCCGCAACTTCTTGGCAGAATTCTACGTGTTTGTCAACACGGAGACCATCTTGCTTGGCCAGAGTGAGAGTGAAGGCCCCGCCATCAGACGAAATGGCACCATTTCCAGACGCAAGATCAGCAGTGGCTTCGGAGACAGCTGGGATCAAGACAACAAGCTTATCAACTGTGATTTTCTTGCCTCGTACTCCAAGCAAGTTGACGTCTTTGACTACAAAGCACTCGACACCAGATGGGTTGTTCGAAGGATCTTCAAGATCAAGGGCATATGATTCTGGTACTTCTTGGCCTGCTGGTAGTCTAAGTCAGAGACCTTTGGTTTGGATGATGGGTCAGACATGGTTGGCTTGTTCGTGGTAGATGACGTGCTTTCGGTAGATGGCTTTTTTGTGGTAGTTGGCTTTTTTGTGATGGATGCAGCTGCCAAACAAGAGGTGATTGAGCTCACTGATGCTGTATTTTTGGGGCGGGCTAGAGATGGAGGATTTGAAATGATTTCTTCTTCACTACTTTCACTCTGTTCAGAATCTGATGACATGTGTTTCCTCAGTCAAGGATTTGGTTCCAAACAAAGGCGTTGGTTCCTTCTTTGTAAGCAGGCTTGAATGTAGTCGTCAACCAGTTGCGAGTAGGGAGGATTATCGAGTTTGCTGCGACGATACGAATTTACACAAAGTTGGATGGCTCACTTGTGGCGTATTTTGTGTTCCAGAAGGCAGGGTTGTCTTCCAAGAAATTGCCCAGTTTACAGATTCCAGTCCGTAATCCTTTGGCAATCAGGTATTGGAGAGTGTCTTTGTCCTGTTCATAGATCTGATTGATCTTGGCTGTATTTCTAGGAGACTGTGGTACCGAGGGCATTGTGCACTTTGTCCACAATCAAGCGTCAAAGGTAGCTCACGTGATGTCAGATGAACCATCCCCCAAGATGTAAAAGATTGTACTAATTCCTTTGTGGACAGATTGGTAATGGAAAAAAATGACGGATCTTTGGCCACCTCGTGCTTCGCCCCTTGGCCACGCCATTCTGTGAGGCCCCAAATCCCCAGATGTAAGAACAAACCCAAGGTACAATAACGTACTATTCATCCACCTGCCATAAGAATTGGTCTGAACATCATCATGTGACCGTGCCTGTTACTCAGTCCTTTCTAAACAACAACATCACAACATAACCCCTGTGTTGCTCAAGATGTACTTCTCAAAAGACTGCCTTCGTCTGGGGTTGAATCTGCTTCGTTATAGTGACAGGGAGATCGACCGAGTATGTGATCGAACAAACCGTGAGAGGTTCTCGGCGTATTACGGATTTCCACCTGAAACTGTTGCAGCGGTCTTGAATGACAATCCCAAAATCAATAGAAATGATTTGTTTATGACCTTTTCTTGATGGAAGTTGTATAATTCAGAACATGCAATGGAGTCACTCTGGAAAAAGCACCCCGAGACTATTCGAGATATTTTGTATACCGTTTGTGGCCAAATTGCAGCCAGAAAGAAGGACAAAATTGCCTTCAGTGACTTTGATGCCCTCCAAGTCTACCTTGCCACCATTGATTGCATGCATTGCAAGTGTCAAGAATTCCGGACAGATCCGAGTGGAAAATGGTATTCTCACAAACACAACGGTCCTGGTGTAAGCTATGAAGTTTGTCATGATACAGTAAAAGACCATATTGTGTGGGCAAATGGACCATTTCCTGCTGCTACACATGATATTACAATATTTCGTGGGGGGACAGTAAAAAGTGGCAAGAATACATGGTTAAGATCAAGCTTGTATCATAGCATTCCTGATGGAAAGAGGCTCACTGGAGACTCAGGCTACATTGGAGAGCCAGAGAAAGTCTCAGTAACACTTGGTGGACATGCACCTGAGACGAAAGAATTCTTTGCTAGGTGTAAATCTAGACAGGAATCTCTTTTCGTGAGGATGAAACAATTGAATCTTTTGGGTGGTGAGTCTTTTTGTCACAAGGGAAAGCAAGGTGAAGGCTCAAATGGGAGGTTGACAGTTCATCGATTGGTTTTTGATGCTGTTATTGTCGTTATGCAATACAGTTTGGAGAGTGGTCATCCTCTCTTCGATGTTTAATATTAAATTATTTTGATCAAGTTTGTCAACTACTGACAACAAAGGGGCGTCAGCAATGCTCCTGCCGTGTCAAGCACAATGGAGAGGAACGACTTGGGCATTGTCTTGGGACGTTCGGCTACCATGGAACGTGGAAGGAGCACCTCGTCTTACCACATGACAGAAGTGAGACATCATGAATACACACACATTGATTGTACAGTTAAAAAAAGAGTATATCATGTATGGCTCCCTCGACGATTAGAGCCTGTAAAATATGATTGACAAAATTTGAAGTGAAAAAGAAGTAGCAGTTTGTCTTCGTTGCTTTGTCTTTATTGATCGAGTTACACTAAATAAGGTTTCAATTTTATTAGGATTTCTCTATCATGTGCGCCTGCAATAGCTGTATCATATTACAACATTGAATTCCTGTTAGAGGTCTTTTATTGAATCATCTCTGATCTGAAGTAAGATGTTGTCGATAGTTGGATAAGGGTCAGTTGAATCCAGACCACAAAGCTGTATCCTTCTGTCTCTCTACCGTCTGTTTCTGGTTTAAGTTGTACAGGAAACATGTCATGTGTTGGAATACATGCAAGTCGTCAAGAATGAAGTAGAACACACATAAGTAATCTAGAAGGGGTTTTGCCAGTTTCATTTTTCATTTTTGAATCGAGTACTTGGCAAATGTTTGGGACCAAAGCAAACCAATACACATTGAGACAAGCCCTCTATTTCTCTCTATTTTGCTATTCGCAATAAGTGCAGAGTCTAAAATCTATGTACAATCAATCAAGGAACGAGACCTTGGAAAAACCTAGAATATAGCATTAAACAAACCACCACCTAACACCCCCAACCATCACCTCCGCAGTCGCCTCCTCCTCCCATCCGTCCCCTTTTTCCAACACCCGTGATCCAAAAGAATCTTCTTCTCCGCATCCTTGTCGGTCATATAAAACCTCTGAATCCACTTCAATCGTGCCTTGCACGTATTCACCGAAGTTTCTAACCAAATACATTCTGGACAGAATTCATCGATGCCCAATTCCTTTTCGACAATTTCTTCAATGACTTCTTCCTTTTCTTCTTGGATGTTGGAAGATGTGTTGGCTTTTAGGTTGGTGTCGTCCACTTCCTCGGACGGCAAGGGTTTCTACTTGGGTCGTGGAGAGGGATTCCAAATCTTGACGTTTTTGATCGATTAATTGTTGAGCTTTTTCGATGTCTTGTTGTAGCAAGTCCATGGTTTGAGTGATGCCGCTTGCGTGCGATGTTGTTGATGCTGGCACATGCACCGACGATGGAACTGATTCAGGAACTGATGGTACCACTGGCATAGGTATCGACACAGATTCTGTTGGTGCCATCACAGGAGCTGTAACGGGTGCTGCAGGCGTCGAAACTGTTGGAACAGCATGCAGCAACAAATTGGAAAGGACGTATTACTCCCACCAAGATGTCAGAAAGAATAGGTACGTGTCAGATGTCAGAAAAAACACGTACATGCCATCTGCTAAAAAACTAGCCGGAGTGACACCTCACACTTTGGATGGGTGTCACATGCAATGTAATGCAACTGTAGACAGAATGAATTGTGAGCCAGGAAGGCTCATAATTCAGTAATTATTAGTCGACCATTACCCTGAACAGTGTCTGACTAGATAATCACATTCCAGTTGACCTTAGGCTGGGGTTATCTCCGCCACATAGTCACTGGAAGAGTGAATCCCCAACACGACGGCTCTGGTAACAATCAATATGGTCAACCTGGTCAACTGCAGGGAGAAACGCAACAGGCCGATTGGCGCGCCGGTTTGTCAAAATAAAAACAAAGCAGGGGAAAGGGTCCAGCACCGATGCCCTCTCCATCCAAACCGCCAGAGCCAAAATGCCTTTTCACAGGTGATAATAACCCGATGGATCTTACGATGGAGCCGGAACCACGGCTGTCGCCGCAGCGGACGCTACCAATGGCCCGCCAACCGGGGAGGACGCCACCACAGTAGGGGGGAAGTGAAGGAGAGTGACATAACAGCAACGCCGCAGGAAGTGGTAAGGAAGGAGACAGCAGAAGAGTGAGCTGAGCGCTTGGCGCTCTAGAAGGAAATCAGAAAGCGAATCTCACCTGGGGGCTTGAGCAAAGCCAAGGAGACAATTGTTAAGGCAGTAGGGGCATCTGCAGCAGGAATGAAAGACACGCCCATCGATGTGGAGGAGCGTCTCCCTAAGTTGAGGGGCCGCTCCATGGATAGCGCAGCAAGACCAACTAAGAAGGGAACCTCGTCCCGTGGCACCAGCGTAGATTCGTCCTTTACGAGCCAAGCTGAGTCCAATTCCGATGACTCTGATAAGTCCACATCCATAAAGCGCAAGAGCACTAGTTTCGAGGATGGAACGCTGAACAATGAAGGCAAAACAGCATCCTCAAAGAAGGTAGCATGCGAAAAGAAGAAGGACTCCTATGCCGCCAAGGCCAAACTTCCCAAAAAGTACTTACAATCTCAAGGTTGGCACCTGCAAGAGCACCTGCGGCGTGGTGTACAAGCCGCTTTCCGAGATGTTTGCAATATTGCAGTCCTATGATGCAGAAGCGGCTATCCAGGATCACGTGAACACCAAGTCTGCGCCTCTTTGTTCCCTGGGAGAGTGGCCGAAGGTTGGCGAGCATGGGCGCTGGCAGCGCTGCTTCATGCAGGACAACAAATTGGAGTGGTTGTGGGACAATAACATCAAGCCCGACAATCCGCACTTGTTTTTTGGCAGTTTCACTCTCCCGACTGACAAAGACCCTGTGCAGATGTTTCATTACTGCAGAGTAGATTTGCGCACAAGTATGAAGGGTGTCTTTGAGATTAAGCATCTGCAAGATTTGCACACTACCTGTGGAAATTGTTTACTGGGGATCCATGCAAACGTGTAAGGACCTTCTGTTGTATATGATCTGCGCAAGCACCTAATTGCAGAGGAGAACAGCGTATTCGACGATATCAAGGAGTACGAGAAGGGGGACAGTTTCTTTGACAGGAGATATGACTTTTTTGATTGCAAGTGGAAAGGTACGGAGTTCCCGGAGCTATCCTTGTCTAGGACCTTTCCAAAGGGCTCCCTGTATGAAAAAGGCAAACAGGGAGAGGACAATAGTTGGAAATTAGCCATTCATGTGCACTATGCCACAAGAGATCACGAGCGAGTCGCCACGGCAGTAGCGGAGTTTAAAAGGTTGGGAGGGGTCCAGCGTCTCTTTGGAGAACAGTCTTTGCTTGAGGAAGTTGTGTCGGACTACTGAGATGTAGGAGGGCAAGATGCTTTCGGTAAATTAATCCCTAACCATCAAAATAAAAACCGGTCCGTTGGTAGTGCCATATTGCAGGGATTCATTGACATTGATGCCCCCGTGACAATGCTGTTTGAGCCGCAACAAGAAGGGAAGATCCGCCGCGCCAAGACAATCACCATCCGAGACGTGATGGGCAAGCTCTACAACAAGATATCAGGCCACAAGTTCTCTGTTTTTCTCTATTGCTTCCGCAACTTCCGCGGTCAATACCTTTGGTTTGGGGACAAGGTTCCCGAGATGCGGGAATTTACCACATCGGTCCTCAAAGTTTTAGCGGTGCATATGTGGCATATGATGCACAGATGGGGATGGGATCTGGGTTGCTGTAAACACCTGTTCAAAAAATCCTTTGACTCGGAGACTGCTACTAATGCAATGAACTCCAAGTGGAACCCACACACTCAGAGGGTAGTGCAGGTAGAGATGGGAACAGCAGCAGCGGCGCACCTTGCTTTTGGGCAGTCACCATTCATTTTGAAGGAAGGAGAGGAGATGAAGCCGGCCTCGGCAAAGAAAGTGCAGATTAAGCACAGCGATTTGGGGCCGGAGGATATGGGTGGGATAGACTTGGATGACCTGGCCAGCGTCGGGGACCAGTCGAATGCAATCACTGTGATGGGCGGTGGGGACTCGGATGCGCATATGGATGGCGTGAGTGAACTCGAAGACAACGATGGTTTTGAAGGAGAAGAAGAGGAGGATGAAGAGAACAGTTGCGGCAAAAGCACCAAGGCTGGAGCCGATGATGACGAACGTTTCAAGTGTGAAGAGGAATTGAAGGGCACAGCAGCCTTCGTTCCGGAAGACAACTCCGCGTATGAGACGAGGGCAAGTAAACACAGTAACACGGTGCAGTACTATGAAAGTGAGCTTGAGTGGTTGAAATTTGAAAATTCTGCAAACTTGAGCGCTATGGTGTGCCAGATGGAGGAGACGAGGCAACAATTTGAGGAGCAGATGGCAATGATGAGAAGTCAGCGCCAGGAGGGTGGCCCTAGTAGCGTGGGTCAGAGGCCGGAGGCTACCGGCATGGAAAGGTCTGGGAGCAGCAGCTCTCAGAACGGACCGCACGGCAGCGCTCCAAACGAGCATGAATGAGTTCGCGGGGCCGTAACTTGCCAAGTACCGCCGGCGAGGAGTTGGCCCGGACAAACAGGGAAATGAAAAGCGGTAAAAAGGGGACTTCCTTCGGACGGACATGCTGCCGTGCGTCCGGTCGGCGCGCAACTCGATGATGCCTGAGGGAAGAGTGGGGAGCTAAATGGGGTAACAATTTTAATGACTAGCTCAGTCACAAGGATATAGCTAAGCTTATGGAAAGGAGATGTTTTGGCCGGAGGAGACAACGGGTGACTGATGAAGATGTAGAGCGATGGGTTCGGGACAAAGAATTGGCTGAGCAGCACCAGAGAGACATGACAAACGCTGAGATGTTTTAGGGCCGGAATACCAAACGTGCAGAACTTGAGGATGTACCCGAGCTGGGGTTGTTGCCAATGGAGCGACCGGATGGGACTTTCAGTGGTATGGTAACACAAATAAACAATATCTCGACAACATGTGTTAAGAATACAAAGGCAGTGGCGATACAACGTCTAATTAGGCATTATGATATTTAATTCGTGGGTCTTGGAGAGGTGGGAATCAATTGGAGCCTTGAGAAGAGGGGAAAGAGACTGTTGTCATTGCTTCCCAATATTGGAAATGAAATACGTTGTTCAACTCCTCACAATAAAACGGAGCGGATCAGCACGCATCAACCAGGTGAGGTGGGACTGCTGTTTATCGGAGACATAATATGGTTCTGTTGGAAAGGGGATAAAGACTTTAGAGGCCTAGGACGCTGGACAAGTACCATCATCACTGGGAAAGAAAATCATGTTACCCGCATTATAGTCTCCTATGTCATGTTGCCCACCCTTTTGGGCGAGGTGGGTTCAGTGGGGCAGCAGTATCAGTGTTACATCCAGATAAACGGCATTAAGGCATCGCCAAGAGAGTTGTTTAAGTCAGATTTGTAATGGCAGCTTCAAATGTGACGTGCAAGGGGCAAGCGACTGATCATAATGATGGATGCAAATGATCACATCCTAACAGGGAGGCTGTGCCATCAACTTACTCAAGACTCCATCGGTCTGCGGGAAATCACGAAGGACCACATCGGCGAGCTTTACCCAAAAACTCACATTCGTGGTTCACCCCCCATTGATGGAGTATGGGCCACTGCAGACATCACAATCACGGGAGTTAAGTGGCTGAGCTTCGCGGATAGCCCAGGCAATCATAGATCATGTATCTTTGATTTTACAACATTATCTGCAACAGGCATTAATGAGAAGAAGATTGTTATGCCAAAATGCCGGCGCTTGACAACAAAAAACAAGAGGAGTATGGATAATTACATCCGTGGAGTAGAAGCTCAGTTCAAAAGACACAGAATCATAGAGAGGACGGAGGTGTTAGATACCAAAATGAAGGGAGAGTTTCCCATTTTGTTTGAGCAGTGGGGGTGAGCAAACCACGCCGACGCCCAAGTAGTGGAGCTCCAATTGCACAGTGAAAAATGGTGTCGGAAGATATGTGCTGGAGAGCTGCCATGTTCGCAAGATATTAGTATCTGGCACAAGTGGATGAGAATACTCCATCAATTAATCAGAATGAAGAGCTGCAAGGTCAGGAATGTAGGCGTGGTCTGTAAAAAGGCACGCAAATTGGGTATTGTATCTCCTCGCAGATGGACACTAGACAAGCTAGAACAGGGTATCAAAGTCTGTAGAGCCTGGAAAAAGGAACTGCAGAAGGTGGCACTGGTGTTACAATCCGCGTTTCTTAGCAGTCGCTTGATAGAAGCAGAGGCAGTGAACAACACCGCAAAAGCCAAGGCCTTGAGAGAAATGATTGACAAGGAGAATGGCGCCCGCATGTGGCAACAGATCCATTGGGCTACAAAGGATTCATCTTCACAAAGTAGATCAGTAACAAGGGTAGAGAGAGTTGAGGACAGTCATACCGTGGAGTATACATCTCAGGACAATATTGAGTGCGTTGTAAGAGAAGAGACGCAAGAACGGTCCAGCGCTGCAGCGTCAAGCCCCTTCTGTCAAGGCACGCTGGGAGAGGAGATAGGATATATCTCTACTTCCGAGACGGCCCTGGCTATACTGGCCGGAACATATGTCTGCCCCGACAGCTGCAGCAATTCAACAGTATTGCTGATTGAAGAGATAAAGTGGATGGCAAGCTTAGTGAGAGATGGATCCGTATGCTTGGAGATCACAGGCGAAGAATTATATGAATACTGGAAGGCAATGTACGAGTAAACATCGTCATTGAGATCCGGTATTCACTTCGGTCATAGGAAAGTGTTGGGAAAGGTACACAGCGGGACGAACGTGACGTGGAACGCGTCACATAACAGGGCTGATGGTTACGTTGAGAAGGCGAGGACACGACACGTGGAAGTTGTCGTTGCCAGGATCCTCCGTGAGAGAAACAGAGCCACTATTAAGCGGCCGAAGGGCATTGAATATTTGTAGTCACTCTTTTAAAATTACTGCGTGTTAACTACATATTCGATCGCTGCATCTCAAGAGTTGCCTTGTCTCAGCGTGACGGCACTGCTTTTGATTGCATTTCAACAGAAAGCAGTAGCACAGGTCAAGGAACTTGTGGCATTCTTTGCTAAGAAAATCAGTTTCATTTCGTGGCACGAACAGGCTGTGCACCTGATAGATGGGGCGGCAGACTCAACATTCTCCTTGAGAAGATTGCAGGGATAGCACTCATTAACAAACTGCGGGCAATATTATTGATGGAGACGAATTTTAATATGCATAATTGCCTCATTTTTGGCAACCGCATGATGGCTATAGCAAGGGAGCATAACTTGATCCCACCCGAGCTGTTTGTTGAGAAAGAAAGCGGCGGGCAAGATGGAGTGTGTCTGAAACGCCTTACAGAGGATATATCAAGGCAGGCAAAGTTGGCGTTCGGGTGGGTTTCTGCGGACGCAGCAAAAGTGTAGGCCCGCATTGCGCATGCCTTGCATCACTAGTCTTCCAGGCATTCGGTGTGAATATATCTGCAATCATGGTAATGCTTGGTACCATCCAGATGATGAAGTTCTATTTACTTACAGGTTACGGTGAGTCTAGTGGGTTCATGACAGCGATGGCGAGATCCATCATCCACGGTCTATGTCAAGGCAATACGGCATCACCAGCAGCATGGTCGGTGATTTGTGAGATTCTGCTGGTGGTCTATAAATTGCACGGTCATGGTGTTAGATTAACCTCCCCAATATCAGGCGAGGAGTGTGATAATGCCGGGGTGTTATATGTGGACAATGTTGTACTTTTAACGATGGGCGAATGTTTTACTGAAGAGGATGAAATATGGAACAAGATACAGCAGAGCACCTTGGATTGGGCTGAACCACTGAAAAGGAGCGGAGGAACTCTGAAGGGTGAAAAATGCCACGGGTATATGATTGACTATAGCTGGGACAAAACCGGCCAATGGCATTATTGCCCAAACACCCTTGCGAGTTGGGTTGCGTTTGCTGTCTCCTCTGAGGTTTTCGACAGGCTTTCCGTCAGTTGGCGAATCACCGCGGTCACGTCTGGCTGCATGGGTACTCCTCCTGTTGCCGACACCGGCGATGGGATTGCCATAGCATGGCAGAACGTCTGGTGGGCTAACAATTCTTCATCGTCGGGCCTCACTAGCATTCTTAGGGCGTCGATTTTTTGGTGGCCTACTGCCCAAGCCCAACTTACGAAGGAGTTGTAGTGCACCTTGATTTCCTCGCGCAGTTCCTGGTCCTCCTCACAGTGGTTTTGGATGAAGTCTCCAACGGCTCGGCGGACGGAAACAATGATATCGAAAGGGCAGGTGGAGTCTTCTTCAATGACGGCATTTCTTAACCATGGGGCCGGAAGGAAAATGTTGGTCGCATCACAGGTTATGACTGCGTCATCATTAGGGATCGGATGGGATTTTATCCCTTCAGCTGTAGTCTCAGCGTTGACTAGGTTTAGGTTTGGGCAGCGAAGGCTCGTCACAGTGACTGCGTGTTTTTTGTCCAGTTGGACTGTTGTCGCGCGCATACCGAGGCCGACCAATGCTGCGACCTTGTGTTTGGGTCGAAGTCTCGTCCCACTAAAATTCTTCAGAGAATGAAGTATTTGAATCTTTACTTCAGCGTCCCCGACGAAGAACACAGTGTTTATTTCTTCAGTGAAATTCTTAATTCTCCGTTCTTCGTTCTTGTCATCCAAGACGTCCGTGAACGCCTTTGTATTCCGATTTCTGTCGTCGTCTTCGGGCTGGCGGGCATAATATGCTCTAAAGGAAGCTGCTGGGCGGGCTATCATTGTGATTAGTTTTTTTTTATTTCTACGAAATTACGTTGGCGGAAAGGCAGGCAGGTCTTTGTACAAAATTACGTTGGCGGAAAGGCAGGCAGGTCTTTGCGACAACGAAATGAAAATTGTGAAGACTTTCATCTTCCAAAAATGGGTGCCTGCCGTAATTCGTTTTTCCACCTAAACGCCCAAAAAACCAAATATTTGGGCGAACCAAACTCAAACCAAATCCGAACCAAACGCCCAAATGTATCGATTTTTTGTGATTTATTTGGGCAAAAAGTCGACATGTCCGGACAGGCTGTTTTTTGCCTAAATCAATTTTCTACTCCAACTTTGGTCAAATAACCAAATTTTCTCCGTATCCCACAAATGCATCCGGTGAATTACCAAAATAACATCCCATTTTTTATTGTTGTGAGAATTCTAATTCATGGTGCCATAATTTTTCAATGCACATTCGCCAAAATCTCATTGAGATTTGCCAAATTAAGACTTTGATACCCGTTTAGTCAAAAAATAATTACAGCACAACCTTAAGCAAGGCCTGGCTAAATCGTGGCCAGATCTGAACCAAATTTAGTATTTGGTTTTGGTTTTTTGGGCATTTAGGCAAAAAACGAATTATGGCAGTCACCCATTATGTGTGTTTTACACAAATCTTGGTGGACAAGAGGCCTCGTCAACCAAAGATTGCAAATATACAAATCATTTTTTGAAAAAATAAGAAAATCACCTAACGCAGCCCCATCTGATCAATCACATGCTGAAGTGTAAATTTTATCTGAGTGTATTGGGTCAACATTATAGAAAAAAATCCAACGGGTCATTTCGGCCAATGGGGTTATAATTGCAACATGAAATCTAAATGCTATTTGCGAATTGTGTTTTTTGGTGCATAAATGACACATTAGCACAATTTGCACAAGGCATGGGAAGATGTTGGCGACTTTTGCAATTTGTGTAAATGTGTTTTTTGGTATGCTCCATTATTTGATGTGCTATCACAATGCGAGACGGCACTCTTGCACCATTGGGACAACTTCCTCCGTACTATCACAAAATGGCCAGTGACAAAAAACAACCACAGATAAATGTATTCCGGTGCAATCACCCTAACACCCACACCCATCGAAACAAGATCCTCTCTTGATTTTTTTTGTTTGTGTGTGTTTGAAATAAAATCACTACATAAAATTCTTTATCATTTAATTATTATTTCATATCATTGCCATTTTTTGTCTTCATCAATAATCAAAATCACGAACTCAGCCTTATGTACGATGTAATCTAGAGTTGAGGTTGAATGTTGCTTATTTAAAAAATTATACTTCTTTCCTTTTCTCTAAAGTGGAACGGGCCATGGTCGATTAATAGGTTGTATAGATAATCGGAATTGTTAAAAAAATAAATGATAGATACTACTGTACTTTTATCATTTTGTTATGCCCCCTGTTGTTTGCATCAATTTGATGTCTGGGAGGCTTTGTACCATCTTGCCCACTCAACGCCCACTTCTTGTCAAATCAACCATGACAAGCCTTTGGCCGCTTCTGATTTGATGGCTTCTGGTTTGGAGGCTTTCAGTTTGGTGGCTTCCGATTTGTCGGCTTCTGGTTTTGCGGCTTCCTTCCTGACCATCAGCTTTTTAGTTTTGCTGTGTCAGCATCATGGCTGGTTCCACGGGATTGCCGCAGCTAGTTGCATGAGACAGCAGGTTTTTCTGTGG
>JALLPC010000375.1:0-13798 GCA_036940045.1 Stephanocyclus meneghinianus | reverse complement strand
TGCTTGTCTCTACCTACTAGGTATATAAATAATAAAATAATAACATAATATTGCCTTCTAACTATGAAAACTGTTTGGGAAAAACTATCTGCTAAATAATAAACATACTTCCCTTGACTCTATGGGATTTTGCCTTTAAAAGATGACTGCTGATGATGAAACTGGACAATCACAAAACAACTCAAGAATTTTGCTATTTATCGCATTCCAAATGCCAAGATTCAATGTTCAGTCCCTAGAGATACCCATATGACTAATGTGGTTATGGTATGGTTTTACATTGTCGAAATAATGCCAATGTTGTCAACAGCAGGAAAGTCTAGATTCCAATCCCAATGGATCCATTAATCAGTCTATATTTGTGTGGAAATGCACTTTCTAATGGAGCAAAGCAATTGTATTGATCCCATTCTAATGCATAAGATTTCAAACACATGTGTCAAGCCAGATCATGCTTGTGAGCCTGATACGATCCAATTAATTCTGTCTTTGTGCTTGGACATGATGCCCACAATGACTAACTTAGTCATGACTCCTTGAGAGTGCAAATTCTTGCAAAGTGGCTTGGAGGTTTAGTACCATTAGCTTTGAATGCTGAACTTTCAAGCACGACACACAATCTGTTTTTTCACTCCTATCTCATGTATGCAGTTCAGCAGCATTGGGAGTAACGAGCAAGAACCCAGTTGCAGTGCTTTCACAAGATGAAGATAAAGACTTCTCGTGGGTTTGATGCCCCTCAGGGTGTATAGCTCTTAGTGCAGCAGTGCAGCATGGCTTATTTTCACAATGATGGTGTAAAGTTAGCCTATTTTCCTGACAACACAGTAGTTCATAATATTTTTTGAACGCACTAAAAGAAACTATTAACTTCTGATGAAACTTCATTTCAATTACTCATTCATCATGCATTAAAAACACCATCCATTCCTAATTATTCTGTCCTTCTTCTTTGACACAGAATATTACATAAGCCAATACTACTGGGGCTAATGATATCACAACACGAAGAATTGCCTATGAAACCCTGAAAAGATAACCAAGTCTTGATGAAAACTGAGAGTTGTTTCGAATGACACTAAGTCTAAGAATATGACTTGAGCATCACACTGTACAAAATAATTTTTGATTCGTTGATCACGGATGCAGGTGTCGTGGTGATGCAGGGGGAAGCTACATGAATGATTCCTTGCTTATGTTTAAATCTGTTTCTTGGAAGCCATCTGTACTAAAATTTTCATACCCTTCAACCAATCTTTGTGCTCTCTCCACTCATGGCTTACCAAACTGGTCATGATAGACGAAGCAGAAGCGTAATCACGATTTTGCAGACACGACAGCATGGTTCCAACTCTCTTGACGACATCATCGTCTACTGCACCTCTAGCTACTATTTTAATAAACACAGCGACTCCTTTCTGAGCTTCTATGGCCTGCTTTTTCTCAGTTCCTCCAGTAGCCATCGTATTCAAAGTTTGGCCGATTGCCAAAAGCCCATCAGAAATAAATTTCACTTCACCACTCAATGCAGCAACTGCGTTGGGGTCAAGTGTTCCCGACACGGGGGATTTTTTGGGGGTGAGACCGACTGCAGCCGCAGCGGTTCCGGGACGATTCGCATCTGAGTATGGATTGCTGTTAAAAATGCAAGTTTCGGTGTTAGTACATTTGTCTGGAGAAACGCCAGCCACAAAAAAGATGTGAATCGGAGTTCTCTAACCTTGTGCCAATATTTCCATACTGCTCAGCTAACCTTGGGTTCGATGCAGATGTTACGAAACCATCGCCATACTTGTTCGCAACTTTCTGCGTCTTCAGAACTCCAGCTGACGCTGTACCATTGGCACTCGGCTGCGATGTATTCGCATTTTCGTGACTACTCGTCAAAACGGTCTCTGGTTTTGGAGCCACCGGCTGCGGAGGATCCCATGAAGACTCACCAGTATCTTGCTGCAGAGGAAAATCAAGGATGAGGAAAAGAGAAAACTGAAAAACACAAGATCAAGAGAAAATAGTCATCGTACATTGGCGTAGTAAGTCATGCCACTTGATGGATCTTGAAGTGCTACCCATCCTGGCGGGAGAGACGGTGTAGTGGGCTGCATGAGAGTAAACAAAATTGAGAATTAAGAAGCTGAACAAATAATGTGTGATGAATGATGATCATCGTACTCTTTGATATTGTTGCTGTTGCTGCTGCACTCTCGACTGCTCTTGCTGTGCCGTTTGCTGCTGTTGAGGTTGCTGCTGCTGAACAACATTTACAGGCTGAGGTTCGATAACTTGATCTTGATGTTGCACCACATCTGCGCCATTTTGCTTGACTGTAACCCCATACAAGTCGCGGGCAACACCAACGTTGACGTAGTCGTAGGGAAATTCGGGAGGTGATGCAATCAAATCTGGACAAAACTGGCCCATTCTACTTCGATAAATTCTATCACGAAGCTCATTGCATTCTTTTGTGTTCCCCCTACAAAAAGTGTAAAGAAAAAGATCCCAGACGCGATTAGGAACAAGACACAGATGATGAGAGACGATGAAACATAGGTGGCTCACTTCAAGTATTTCGCCGCGGCAACGAGCAACCCTTGATTCGCCAGCGCGCTAGAATACGCAGCAAAAAGGTTTGCAGTTTCGTCGTCGAGTTCATTGTTCGAATCCATCGCTTGCGTGAACACAGTGACTTTCTCGATGAATTCGTGCAGAGAAATGAGATCAGTACCTCCAAACGATGCATTTGCATCGTGCAATGTACGCTTCCAGTATTTAGCGGTCTGTCCGAGGTTCAATGCGCACATGTAGCACAAGGAGGCATTGGCCATATCCCCCACTTCTTCAAGACGGTCACCAAGCGCAGCACAGAGCATTGGAAACTCCTCTGATTTTCCATAGGTCGAGAGAACTGCCAGCGTCTCTTTCCATTTCATTGGATCGGACAAACTGACAAGATCAGTGAGTTGATTGTGAATCACTGCGCTCACCAACGACAGAAAGGGGCGCTTTTTCGCCTCCCGCGCAAAGTACTCGGCCTGAGTCTTTGCCCACAAATCTGCCCCGCCACATGAGGCCAAAACTAGTGCATCTGCTAAATTTCCCGATCGGAAGCAGCACTCCACAGCTGCTTCAAAATTCCCCACCAACAATGCGTCCTTCACTGCATTCTCTGCTTCCCTTGACATGGCAGGAGTTGGCTCGCCGTCCCCGCCTGAACCATCTTCGGAAAACTCCATCGCTGCTTGATGAATCTTGTCCGGATCAAAACCTAGATACGACAACAACTCCTCACGCGCATTCGTCTCGAACATAATTTGCATAAAACTCCAAACATGCGATTCATACTCGTTCGCCGCTCGTTCTGCCATGGTACGGCAATAGGAAATACAGTCCGAGGGAGAGAATTCCGACTCAAGTTGCTCCGAGACTTGGACTAATTCGGGGTGTTCGATGATATTGTCGATCATTAGGTATTTTTGCGAGGAATTGATGGCTACAACAACCCCGCCAAAGCCACACGAGACACCCGAGGAGGGGGACATCCATTTCGGAGGACGACCGCATTTCGTCGCCAACCCAACAACAGAATGGACTTGAACCTTGCGATCAAAGGAACAAGTGGAGACAACGCCCCGACGAATAGGTGACCACTGAACGTGATATCTCTTTTGCTGAGAAGATACCAGTCCTCCACCGTAAAAATCGTTAGGATTCGAAGAACTGACAAGTCCAGCACTCTCCTCATTGGGAATCTCTGCAATAGGCTGTAAGGAATACAAATCCCAGAGCAAGGTTCGATTATCCTTCCCACAGGACAACAAAAGTGTATCATCATGTGGACACCAATCCAAACTGAGCACTCCCCCTGGATGTCCCTCCAAGGTAGTAAGTGGCATGGTTGTGCTGGCTCGCAGATCCCACAATTTCAATCCCCCGTTCTCTCCTGCAGTCATCATGTGCAATCCCTGTGTAGGGTTCCATGCCAAGTCGGTCACACCCGAAGCCGATTCACAGCGTATTTCGCACCAGGGTTTCTTTTGACGCAAATCCCAAACGACTACGGTTCCCGATGCTGAGGAGGATGCTAGAATGTGATGGACTTGCGAGTTCCATGCTGTTTGAGTGATGGTGGCATTCTGCGAAGAGGGTTCTGAGGAGGGCGAATACACATTGGGAAGGGATGGGTTTTCTATGTCTAGTATGAGTACATGTCCGGTGCCCCCTCCACTGGAAAAGAGCCAATGAGAAATCACGCAATAGACGTGCAAAGTAAAAGATTGTAGAACTCTGGAAAAGATTTCTGCTCACCTGGCCAGAAAATGTCTAGAATCCTCATGCGGGTTGAACTTGAGCGCTGAAACCACTCCCTCGTGTCTCTTCTCACTGGCCAGCATGGCCGCCGCGTCGCCCGCGCCACCATTCAAGAGCGTTCGAGAGCTCCACAAGTTGACAGTTCCATCCATCATCCCTCCCGCCAAGATCCCTCCGTCGTGGCCCGTGCTGCCCCAAGCGATGCTGCCGAAGCGCGTGGTTGTTTTGACGGACGATAGCAGACTTGGCGCCTTGCTGCCCGCTGCATAGGTGAGGTGAACGTCGTACAGCTCCAGCTCGCCGCCGTAGTCGTCGAACCCGGCGCCTCCTTTTTCCTGAGACAGTCGACGCACGATAGAAATTCAAACGGTCAGACCAATGCGAGACGAGCGGCAAACAACACGACGGCGAGCGACAGACCACGAATCACGGACGCACCTTGCTGCCAAGCGCGATCACATCGGCGTGTCCTCGAACGGGAGACCACGCCACCACCGCGCCACGATCCGAGATTTCGCTGATCAGTGACATTCTAATTTAGAAGACCGGTTGTTCTGGCTGGAGACTAGGCAAGCAGGCAGCCAAAGAGACAGGGAAAAGCTGGTTGGGGTCGGGAGTTGGGAATTAGGAGAGAGTCCTCCTTGCAACAGTAAGAGCAGGAAGCTTTACAGAGGGTCTTCGGGCCATGTATGGTACCATACCTTTACTGTCTTCGCATTCTACCATTAATTCAAATATATCAAGAGGGTCGTCCGTTGCGAATACGAACGATTATTTTTACTAAAGGTAATTGTATTCCATGACAAAGATATGCTACGTCCGGTCATAAACCAGTGAGAATTGAGTGTGTGTAGCATGAGCCGGTGAATTTGAGGAGACGACGTCGACTGTCTCATCATTATTTTACTTTTTTTCAACAGAGGAAGCTTCTCTAATATTGTAAGTACCATCCTGCAATCCAAAAATATAGTCATCCCTTATTCACAGCAGGGTAGACTCATCCTTTAAATGTAGTGACTTTGCCATTGTGGGATTCTTAACATAACTTTTTTGAACTCAGATACATGGCTAGTATCAGGTATCAGTAGAGACCTTATGATATGGTATTTCATCTCCAGAATTGTAGAAGAGGATGTATACAGCTTCTTGTGATATTGTCCCAAATTTTCAGGCCTGTTGTGAATGCAACCCAAGGTAGTTCTGTTTGATCATGAAACAACATTGCTAATATCCTCTAACAGGCAAACATTTATATGTTCTTAGGCCAGTTACTATTTGCGGTCTTGATTGCTTCTTTTGCCTAATCTTTGCTGAAATAGTAACCAATCGGCCTTACTCACCCAAGTTGCTAAAAAAATTAGTGAACCATTTTATCTTTCAATGACTATTTTGGCCTAATATAGTGAACAAGTGATGAAATTGGTTTTCATTACTGTATTCACTCTACACCACTCAACTATTTTTTGTGGGAATACCTTAGTCGGCACTTTTTGTAACATCATCTGTAGACTCACATGAGTTGATGTAGACAGACAGATGCCTAATACCATACATTCCCCATTTGGGTATGGAATATTTAGCAACCCTGAAACAAAATTTTAGTAATCCAAGAATGTTTACCAATTGAAAAATGGGTGACAGTATTGCAGGGATCCACTCAGTTACTATTATTTGGTTAACTGTATGCTCAGATGATTACTAAAAATTCAAATCAAGCCACAATTAAGTACATGTGGCTGTGAGCAGCATTATGAGAAACTGACTATGTACACATTTTATATGGAAGGACAATTTTAATTCATCTTAAAAAGTCAAAATGATATCTACTAGATGTCCTAATAAACTGCTACCAAACAAAAAAAATGATAAAACCATATTGGGTGAAATTTTTGGTCCCTGGAAAGAAGCTATAGTTACAACAATACTACCTTGATTAATCCAACAATTCTGTCCACCAGTCTCCACCATACGCACTCTAGCAGCCATAACTATCACTCAGAAGGGATCAGAGGGGCTATCACAAACAAGATGTTAAGACAAATGCAGAAGGGTTAAGTCACTCATTTTCTTGGTGTGAGTTGATGAAAGGAAAATGAAATTTTAGGCAGAACACTTGATCCAGGCCTGGTGCTATGGAGAAATTAAGTTGCATATAAGAGACATAGAAATCCTGGTGATTGGAATTTAGAATTATAAGTTATTTAACTGATTTAAACTGAGGACTGGAGAATTTCAGTCCTCATGCTTTCATCACATAAAACACAAATCAGTATGTAATAACTGGTATGTTTGTGTTAATGACATAGGGAGGTTTTGTGTAGAGTCTACACATTTGCTGGTATGATCTTAAGAGACTTAAAGATCATGTGTAGGTTCTACACAGTTCTTGTATGTTTTTGACAAGATGAAATCTTTTGAAGATTTGGATCTCCGTAAAAGGGATTTTTTAAGGTTTGTAAACTTTGAGCAAATGGGATTTATGCTTGTTTAAATTTTGGTACCCTTACATACCCATACCTAGGCATCATTGGCCTAGAGGTCCTGAGAGCATCCATGGCTCATGTTACCTTCTAGTGTCCTAATTAAGGGCCATATTATGGTCTTATGCCTACTGAAAGGGTATGTAGATACTTGGCTCATGTCAAATCAACGAAGATCTTGAACTCTTCAGAGAAGATGGGGACAAATTCCCCATTCACAAAATGGCAAGGAAAATCATCCTTCAAACCCACAAGCCACAGGTGTGGCTCAAGTACATCAAAAAGGGCAGAGAGGAACTGCACGAGGAAGAAGACATCTACAAACTCTGTCGACGCATCTCGGAAGTACTCAATGTGTAATATGAAATGCAGCAATGTCCATATGGCAGATCTCATGGTGGAAGTAGCAACAATGGTCCACTGTGCAACCAAAATAACTCCAAAGACCGTGAAAAGAGGACAATGCAATGTGCTGTAAACACGACGGTGCTCACAAGTGGAAGGATTGCCCAAACAATTGGCACAATTGTGGCAGTATGTTGAGCTCAAAGGCTCCATCAAACTCTAGTGCCATCACCAATTTGAGTTGAAGTACAAATTCTTCAACAAGACCAAGAGACCAAGTGAGCACTGAAGGAAGCAGTCAAAATTCCAATAGTACTCCAATGGTCCGATTCAAATCCAACAATGAATCCATACAAGTGTCACGAGCATGTCGTGTAGAAGTCATGGAAATTGGGACATGCAACATCATCACAGGCAATCTTCACCCAATCACAATCATCACATTACCTGACAGCAATGAATGTTGAGTTGCCCCCAAAGCACTGCTTGATCAATGCTGTACAGACAAAGGCCTAATCTCATGGGATCTTGTCAACACAATCAGACATCCCACTTCCACGGGTGATGCAAGAACATTCACTACTGCAGCAGGCATGTTCACAACAAACAAAATTTGTCAAATCAATGGAGCAACGATCCCATGCCTCTCAACAAATTGCACTTTTTCAATCAAATTAATGATCATGATGCAAGGATGTTCAGCCGATCTAAACTACATTGTGATCATTGGTCAAGACACCATGCGAGCACTCGACCTCAACACAAGTGTTCGAGACAACACAATCTCATGGGGAGAAACACAAAGTTCAATGGCTCCTTGAGATTACTGGACTGAGGAGCTGATTTGCCATTAGAAGGCCCGTTTCATCAAACAACCAAAATCTGAACCTGAAAACATTATTAGCAATGAAGTCTTCCTCTCCAAAATACTAGCTCCCATTACCTATGCTCAAGCAGACCTCTAACAGGTTGCTTGGAACTGTGTAGATCTTACACCCAAACAGCAGTTGAATTTTCTCCAAATCCTATGCAATCATGAAGCGCTATTTCTTGGCAAGTGAGGGAATTGGAACGGTCAACCCATCACCATTGAAGTCATTGATGGGGAATGGCAGTCTGGTTGAAACCATATCCAGTTCCATCAAAGAATTATGAAGTCTTCCACGACGACGTCTTCCATCAATGGCAAATTGGAGCTTTACATGAACTTACAGCAGAAGAGATTGAAGAACATGAGTGGGCATTGTCATGCTTTGGCATTCCCAAGAAGAACAAAACCATCCGATTTGTCATTGATTTTTGCCGACTCAACAAAGTCTTGAAATGAAGGAGTACTCACTCCCTACAATTGACAAAATGCTTCAAAACATTTGTTGATTTGTTTTTAGCATCAGTCATTGACCTCAACATGCAGTACTTGTCAATCCCACTCACTGAATCAACACAAAAACTACTCACCATTGTGACAACATTCAGTTTCTTTGAATGTTGTGTTCTTCCGATGGGCATCAAGCCAGGAACTCTCCCCATCAAGAATGGTCTGCATCTTCCAACCAATGGAAAGACACAAGCCAAATCCCTACATTGACGACATCTTTCATGGAAAAGGAGAAACTTTTGAAGAGCCTCTCTCTATCATCAATGAAATCTTTGCATGCCTTGAACATGCGTGATTGCAGGTCAATCTCAACAAGAGCAATCTTTGATCAAGAACAGTCAAATTCCTCAGTTTTGAATTCATGCAAACAGGGCATTGACTGACCCGAAAATGCATTGAAGTGATTCTCAAACTTGGGATGCCTCACAACATCAAAAAGGTCAGAGGTTTCGTTGGCACAATTAATTTTATCACGAAAGACATTCCCAATCGTGCCGAAATTCTTCAACCCATCACTGAGCATACCAAATAGGATGTACCTTTCATCTGGGGGGTGCAACAAGCCACAGTCTTTACAGAAATCAAAGCAGCCATCTCAAATGCCATCCTTTGCACTTATCTCAACCCCAACAAGCAATTCATCATTTATCCTGATGCCTCCCAAAAATATGCAATAGGAGCAATGTTAGCACAGGAAGTGGACAGCAAAGAACACAGCATCAATATCTTTTCATGGAAATTCAATGATGCGCAACTGAAGTACACAGTTGGTGAAGAAGAACTTCTTGTCTCCCACAAAACATGCCAATTTTTTCATGACATCATTTACAGATGCAAAATTCTCATCTTTTGCGCCCACAAGAACATCACACATGCCGAACCCAAACACACAAACCTTCATGTTCTGCGACAATTAATCACACTTGACCAGGACGATGGCACAATTTTTGAACATCTAGCTGGAGAACTCAATGCAGGCACCATTGGTCTCATCCACCTTGAAATTCTTGATGACAGTCAGCATGGTATCATCCATGAAATTTACGCAATCAACAAACTTGATCACGATGATAACAATGACTTCCCACTTGCAATTTAACTCATCAAATCAGAGCAGGATTGCAATGATATAATCCAGGGCTACATCAATCGGACAACCCACAAGAACAGAATCGGTACTATCACATTTGGCAACATTACGGTGCATAAAATCGATAAAAAAATAATCATCCCAGCAAGTCTCCAATGATGAATCATCAGTTGGTACCATTCCAATTTATGTCATCCAGGAGTCACCAGAACCATCAACACCATATCCCAAATCTTCATCTGGCAAGACCTTTGCCCACAAGTTGAAGTTGTGTCAAGTCATATGACCAATGCTAACATCACAAAATCACTGGCAAACTGAACTACGACCTCCTACCCATTGTATCAGCCCTCTGCAACAAAAAACTTTCGAAAAAGTTCATGTCAACTGTGCCAGACCCTGGACAGTTCAAATCAAAGACAGCTCCATGAGAGGAGAAAGCAAATACAACATTCACACCCTCACAATGGTAGATGCTTGCAAAAATTGGTTAGAACTTGCTCTCGCACCGACAGCAAATACAACAAGTTGTGCCAACCAATTTGACATCAATTGGCTATGTTGCTGTCCCTGTCCTAACAAAGTTGGACACAACAATGGTGAAGATTTTATTGCCGAGGAATTCCAAGAACTCCTCATGAGTTACGACATCCAAAGCAAAATGACAACAGTGAAGAATCCTATGGCCCAAGCTCTCGTTGAGCGCCTTCATCTCACCTTAGGTAATCAACTATGCGCTTCTATCTATACCTTCAAAAATTGGTAGGAAGATGTAAACCATCTCATTCAGGCCTGCGCATGGGCAAATCGAACCACAAAACCATCAAATTCACACTACAATCCCAGCCAACTAACTTTTGGCATGGACATGATTTTCAGGCAGTGCATGAAAATCGACTGGCAAATGCTAAAATGCAACACCGCAGTCAAGCCATCATAAACAATGACAAAGAGAACCAAGCACGCATCCCACACACCTACCAAGTGGGTGACAAAGTCCTTATTGTTCAGAAGAAGTATGAATGCAAAATGAAAGCAAAGCTCTCTTCACCCACTGAAGGAACTGTCACCATCGTCCAAATCTATACTAACGGCAACGTACACATCAATCATGGCACATACAAAGGAGGCATCTCCATTCGCCGCCTACTCCCATATTACGACCATGCATAAATTCACCAACTGCAACAGGACAAACAATGACACAAATCACAAGTTCCTTGTCTCATGGGGGAGACTATCCTATGCGGTTCTAGCACCAATGACGTTTACTTCTACTTTTAGAAAGTCTTAGTTTTATTTATAAACTCCGATGACAACTTGATTTCAAACAACTCGATTTCAAATCAAAGTAGGCTGTAGAATCAACCTCATAAATTTATCAAAGTTATCACCCACATTCAACTTCCTTTTAGTCGAAAGAGAATAGGACAATATCGCTTAGTGGGTTCTTTTCACGCACTAATTCGACCAGGAAAGGTCTCGAATCACAATGCAATACTCTGTAGTGAGAATAATTCTTATTCTTAGCTTTGTTACGATTTGATCATACTCTCCACTCTTGACTTTTCTCCAATCCTTATACTATACAGTCTCCTATACAATCAACCAGTGGGAAGACGCAATCGTCGATCACATCCTGAGTAGACTTTTTTTGCAATTTTCCGGAGCTCATCAGCTCAAATGTATAACCCCGCAATCGGACAACGGAGCAACACTCCCTACTCGTTTACCGCAATGTACACAATAGTGATCTGACTTTTTGAGCTGTATCGCGTGTCACGGCACAAAAGAGCGCGAACGATTGAAACCAACACGAGACCCAACATTGATTACATTACATGCAAAAAGCTGCAAATTGAAACGATCGCAATTCGCATAAAACTAACAGGATGCAAATTTATATCGCACCTTTTCATACACCAGTGGAAGGAATGCAATAGGAACAAACCAAATCGGCATATACCGATAGGAAAAACAAATGAAAAGCATCCCAATGGTCATCAACCAAGACGTCACGCTGGGATAGGTTTTAACCAAAGTTCGAGTATTGGTGACTGAGCATTTAGGACATTGTCGCATAATAGTCGGTTTACGTCCCAGCAATAAAAAGAAGTCTGTGTTGGTGTGGACAACAATTGGCGATGGTGGAGTGGATGTTTTGGGGGCCGGAGGGGGGACGGTTGGCGGTGGTGGCAGTGCGACAGCTGGGGCTGCAGGGACATCGTATACTGGGATCGCATTGACCGTTGGGAGCGAACTGGAGTAGCCCAGTGCTTTGAGGAATGAATTGATTCATGCAATGGATATAAATGATCTGGCCAACGAAAATTCTGCAATACAGATCTTGAATGCTACTGCTCACCCTGACTCGGGTCTTCTTTCTTTTTGAACCAATTCGACATAGTTATCGGATAGGGCCGTTTATGAAAGCCGTTCTTGCTCTTTTGCTCAGACAATATACATTTCAAGAATCCTTTGCCGCAACCAAGTCGGTAGTATTATCTCTCGGCGCATCAGTGCTGAGGAGCACCAGCATTCACCACCGTTGTTCGACGATGTGATGTGTGTACAATACACAACATTATATATCTTCGACAACTTGTCTCGAGATCGGCATTTATCTTACAACGGCTTTCTCTGCTGGCATAAGTAATTTGACGACTGGCGAATTTCTTTCATCCACGACAAAAGTATACCGAAAATGGAATGTATATCTAAGTATGAGTACTTATGTACATTTTCTATTCGAAGGGATAATATGGTATTAGAAGTTGCGGGAAGAAGATGACTCTTTCGTGGCTGAGGGTTATTTTCAATTATTTTTCACTAAAAACATTTTGGTAATAGACATTGCCAAGACGCCTCAAAGACGTCATCTGCTGTTGGGACACGTGTCCATCAAAAAATACCCATCATCAGAAGGCCATGACCCTTTCAACACTGACAGCAAAACGATCAGAACAATACGAACAGCCAATTAGTGTTCATACTTTTCCTACGCCATAAATGATTCGATACACTATATTATTTGCAAGTAGAACGAGCTTGAACACGCAAACTTCCGAGGCATCAGTGGAAAAAAATGCATTTCGTTTTTCTTAAATCAAAGTTTTAGATCCGCAGTCTGATAATGGCGCGACTGTTCCCACTCGCTGGCTACAGGTCGAACAATAATGATCCGATCTTTTGAGCTGTGTACAATTGAATAAATAGAAAAGGGAAGTTTCAAGCGATGTGAAACTAGGCGCGAACGACTCTGAGATATTCTTGTGTATCTTACTCACCTTGTCGTATAGCAGCGGAAGGAATGCAATCGGAATTAACCACATTGGGACAAATCGCAGTGGCCAGCACAGGACAAACATTCCAATCGCCATCAGCCAAGATAATATGCTAGGATACGTCCTGACATGAGTGCGGATATTCTTTGTCAAGCATTTGGGGCATTGGGGCATTATGGCAGGTTGGCGTCCAAGCAATAGAAAGTAGTCAACATTGGAGTTAACAGTCACAGGCGATGATGGAACGGGCGCCGATGGCGGTAGGGGTGTTGCGTGAACCGTTGGGAGCGAGGCCGAATAGTCTATTGTTTAAATTGTGTAAACAAGAATTTGTCATCTTCCACGCCATACATCACACGTGACGCTGCTACCATGATAGCGTAAATTAACAATCTCACCCTCATGACTCGCGCCGCCTTTCTTTCCGAACATTTTCGAAAATATAAATGTATGGTTACAGCGGAGGTGTCTGCTCTGTGTCTGCTCTGTGTCTGCTCTGTGTCTGCTCTGTATCTGCTACACTTCATTAGCGTAAAAAGAACCAGTCCCTTAGCAAAATATACTGACGTCGGGCTGGGTTGCTAAGGGATGATTGATCGCCTCGACGAATATGGTGTTGTGGTGAGAGTAGTGAATCATAACCGATCGGCTCGAGAATGGCATCATGTCAAGAGTGGCGTTGAGTGAGAGTATTTCTCAATGTAAAGTTGTCGGCATAATGAATTACAATTTTGACGCCAAATTTGTAGGTAAATGTGAAAATTAGGTGGAATTTCTCGCTACACAATCAATTCGTGCGATCACAAGTCGCTCAACGAAGATTGCGTGACACCCAACTAGACATGATGCTCTCTCTTGCTCTCTACATACTTGCTCTCTCTCTAGATGTAACACGAGGATTCTCTAATTCGTG